>WNWK01006897.1:12500-100118 GCA_009830355.1 Cherax destructor | reverse complement strand
TGAGCCTCACTATCCTCATAAAACTCTTTAGCCTTCAGTAACTTATACCTATTCCATACACTTGCAACATTTGCCACATTGCTCCCCTATCCACTCTATCATATGCCTTTTCTAAATCCATAAATGCAATAAAAACTTCTCCTTTATCTAAATACTGTTCACATATATGCTTCACTGTAAACACTTGATCTAACATCCTCTACCCATCTAAAGCCTCCTTGCTCATCTGCAATCCTACTCTCTGTCTTACCTCTAATTCTTTCAATAATAACCCTGCCATACACTTTACCTGGTATACTCAGTAAACTTATTCCCTATAATTTTTACACTCTCTTTTATCCCCTTCCCTTTATATAAAGGAACTATACATGCTCGCAATCCCTAGGTACCTTCCCTCTTTCATACATTTATTAAACAAAAATACCAACCACTCCAGCACTATATCCCCTGCTTTTAACATTTCTGTCATGATTCCGTCCAATTCCAGCTGCTTTACCCCCTTTCATTCTACGTAATGCCTCAGCACCTCCCCACACTCACATCCTGCTCTTCTTCACTCCTAAACGATGTTGTACCTCCTGGCCAGTACATGAAATTATCGCCTCTCTTTCATCAACATTTAAAAGTTCCTCAAAATATTCCGCCATCTCACCCATACCTCCAGCTCCCCATCTACTAACTCCCTACTCTGTTTTTAACTGACAAATCCATTCGTTCCCTAGGCTTTCTTACCTTGTTTATCTCACTCCAAATTTTTTTCTTGTTTTCAGCAAAATTTCTTGACAGAGCCTCTCCCGTTCTTTCATCCGCTCTTCTTTTGCACTCTCTCACCACTCTTCACCTTTCTTTACTCTCCATATACTCTGCTCTTCTACTAACACTTCTGTTTTGTAAAAACCTCTCATAAGCTACCTTTTTCTCTTTTATCACACCCTTTACTTCTTCATTCCACCACTCACTCCTCTTTCCTCCTGCACCCACCCTCCTATAACCACAAACTTCTGCCCCACATTCTAATACTGCATTTTTAAACTATCCCAACTCTCTTCAACCCCCACTACTCCTACTTGCACTAGCCCACCTTTCTGCCAATAGTTGCTTATATCTCACCCTAACTTCCTCCTCCCTTAGTTTATATACTTTTTACTCTCTCTTACTTGCTGTTGCCATTTTCTTTTGTCCCATCTACCTTTTACTCTAACTGTAGCTACAACTAAATAATGATCCGATATATCCGTTGCCCCTCTATAAACATGTACATCCTGAAGCCTACTCATCAACCTTTATCCACCAATACATAATCCAACAAACTACTTTCCTTACGTGCTATATCATACCTTGTATATTTATTTATATATATATATATTATATATATATATATATAATATATATATATATATATATAATATATATTTATATATATATATATATATATATATATATATATATATATATATATATATATATATATTATATATATATATATATATATATATATATATATATATATATATATATATATATATATATATATATATATATATATATATATATATAATAACAACCTTGCAATGACCTTCATGCAAACATATGAAAAAAATTTGTTTTGCAACCTCTCACATGTGAACAATGCCATAAAATACCTATCACAACATTAGGTACATACTCAAAAGATGACTTGCCTCATCACATTAAACCAAGAGCACTGAAACGAAACCAACCTCCAACCCTTCCCTGACCTAACATACCACCGTCCTCACACGCCCCACCATTCAACCCCCCAACCTCCCCCACCCACGTGCAACCTACCCTACGTAACAGACAGCCCCCCTCCCAAGCTACCCTAAACCCCAACCTAAACTCCCAACAAAACTAGGCAGCCCCTCCCTTTCACCTTGTCATGCTTAATAACCAATGTACTGTGAAATTCCGATAAACACTTGGAAAATCCCTCTCCCATACCCTCCCATACAGGCTTTTATTACGACATTTTATTCTATAAAACCCTGCTGCTAAAGCCCTTATTCTGACATCACTTCTCACCTCCCTCATTCCCACGATATATGAATGTAGTCCAAAACTAAATAAGACATTGCCCTTGTCGCTTCGAGAACTGCCCCACCTCCAAACTTAACGCCCGTAGAGCTGACACACCTCTTCCCCATTATTCTCAACACTTCACCAAACCATGCACATACCCCTGTAAGACCCTGCAAAATATACAGCATGAAAAGCCATATCTAGTTCCCGGCACCTGTCCACCTACCATCCCCAACTATTCCCATGACAAATAAATGAGCCTTAGACGCTAAGATTCATGTAGAAATCTAAACCCTGTATCTCTGCCCCTCGGGTTCAATTTCAACTTTTCAACCACCCCAGGTTCTACCCAATTATACAACGGAAAATTGCCCCCCTTCACCTCCATCACCACGTGTCCTATCCTATCCAGCCGACTCACCCTAATTGCACCTGGATCTCGCAACACCAACAAACCTCCAGAATTTCTTCAACTTCAATAACTCCTTCCCCGACCTGCATACCTTCCTCATCACCTCCCTATTCTCCTGCCTCCCACCCTCCCCCGGTAAAACTCATGCCTCACGAACACACTCCTAAGCCACACCTTAGGTATCAACCCTAAACTCCAACGTACCTTAGTTTCACCACCTTCTACAAGCCAATGCCTTCCACGCCCCCATACAAACTTTAGCACACTTTGCAATAATCTTCTCACATCAACCTCCAAAGGAAAGACCGCCGCACAAAACCATAGCTTACTGTACACTAATACATTACGACAACCGCCCTTTGCAACAAAGAAACCCTCCCTACTCCCCAACCCATCATCCTATGTATTGCCGCCTCCACTACCATTCTCGAGTTTACTCCTCGCTACCAAAGTGTTCGCACTAAACACTATTCCACAAATCTTTAATGTGTCAACACAACCCCATCCCTCCCTCAACCCCAACGCTCTCCCGTTCAGTTCCCCACCTCCAGTAGATTAGATTTTCCTCTATTCACCCTCATTCCCATCGCCCTTCCAAAATAATCTACTAGCCCCTTCACCATGCTCGATTGCTGCTCTGACGATACCAAAACGTTAGTATCGTCTACATAACCTACAATACCTACCCCATCCACATTAATCTCCTCCCCCCTCACTTAATCCTTCCTCCACTAACCTATAAAAGGGATCCTGTAAGCAGTTTGTTAGTTAGTTTGATATCTTTATTATGCACCCCATACCCATCCTGTGGGCGGTAGTCAAAAGATTACAGAGGTACATAATGGGTCCAGGGACTGGACCTCAAAGTTTGATAGCTGAGCAAGTTACAAAGGTAATGAACTCAGATGGTCACAATCATGACAAGTTACAAAGGTATTTGCAGATTACAGAGGTATATATAGGGTCCAGAGACTGGGCCCCAAAGTTTTGATAGCTGAACAAGGTACAATGGTAATTAATTCACTAGTTACAAGGTAATGAATCATGTAAGTAAATTTACTTACGTCTGTACATGGTTGCACTCATGAACAAATTATAAAGCAATGAGCAATCTATTAGTCTACACCCAGCCACAACTGTAATGAGTTATTGGTGCAAATTTTAATTGTTGGGTCACACACACACACATATACATATACACATACATATATACACACATACACACATACAACACCTAGTGGGTAAAGCTCTTGCTTCACGCACGGAGGGGCCGGGTTCAATTCCCGGTGGGGCAGAAACATTTCGAAGTGTTTCCTTACATACACATACACACACACATATATACAACAGGCCTAGTGTCTAATTGACATGTGCCTAGGACAAAATGGTAACTAACTAACATACATGTATATACATACACACATACACATACACATGTACAACACACACACACACGTGTCAATGCTTTATTTACAGGAGCAAAGTCAGGTATTTTTCCAGAATGGTCTGTAATATACCACTGTGGATAAAATACTTTGACATATCTTGAACATTTCTGAATGAGTAGTCTCTGAATTCATTAATTTTATCGCACTCCAGTACATAATGACGCAGGGTGTGACAATAATCCAACTGGCAAAGTTTACATCTTGTTTGGTCTACATCTAGTGGTGGTGATTTAACCTGCCAAAGATCTTGTAACCCAGCCGGAGGCGGGCGGTAGTGACATCCAAGAGTCTGCTTATTTTGTTGGATGCACCATAGACATGTGGCTCCTCCTGCATGATAGAATGATGATAGATGGACTGACTGGTATCAAACTCCTGAGTCTTAAGTCAATAAAATTCAGTTGAAGTTCTTTTCGTATTATTGTTCTCAAACTGCTAACTGACAAGCCAAGATTGTAATCTATCCCCTCTTGAAAGCATAAAACTTAGCCAATTTATCAGTTCTATCATGCATCTGAAGACCAATGTGAGATGGAATCCACAGCATGTGCACTCTGACTCTACTATCCAGAATCCTACCATACCTGTGCCTGGCTTCTGACACGAGCATGCTACAAGTTATACTTGATGAGTTGAGAGCATTTATGGATGACAGAGAATCAGTTACAATTAGAGAGTTAACCTTAGATACATGGACGCATTTGAGTGCAAGGAGTATGGCAAACAGTTCTGTCTGAAGGGTAGAGGCCCAGTTATTGATGCGTGCTCCAATTTCTTTAAGAGAGCCATCACTCTGTATGACAACAGCAGCACTACCAGCTGCACCAGTGGATTGGTGAACAGAACCATCAACGTAAATAATTTGTGAGAGAGTGTGCTGTTTGGCTAAATTATCAATACAGTTTAAGGCATCATGTTTGGCTTCAAGGCGAAGCTTTGGTTGTGATTTAAGAAGTAGTTTGGGGGGAAATGGAGGGATGGTAGTTTGGAATGGGGTAATATTCCATGGAGCGGAGAAGTGCCGCTGTTGCCTTACTTGCCACAGATCATGTATCTGATTCATGGAGGTCGGTTCCAGTTTTTCGATCCATCTGGAGGGATGTTCACCAGTGCTGAGGAAAGTTTGGAGGGCTTCTGTGCATGGGTTTGAATGGGCTTGCCTGAGCATATTAACACCAATTAGGATATTTCTTTCAGTAACACGATCTCTGATGCTTGGAATATCAAGTTCTTTCTGCATATTTAAAATTTTGGCAGTACGAGGGCATCCTAAAATGATTCTCATTGCTTCGTTCTGCAGTTTTTCCAACTCTCCAAGCTTCCAGTCAGACACAAGAGCAAGTAGTGGGGCAGCATAATCAACTAATGATCTAATATAAGCAAGATACATCATTTTCACAATTTTAACATTAGCACCATACCTGGGGTGAAACCCTGCCACAACTCTAAGTGCTCTCAGCCTTTCTTTGTATTGACGACAAAGTCTCGTTACAACAGGTCCAAGTAGTGGGACCTCAAAGCCTAGATACCTGTATCTGTTTACATATTCTAGAAGAGACCCATCATGCAACTGGATCTGCGAACTGTGCCTCTCTGTCGAGGAGGACGCCTATTAGTACTTTGTTTTATCAATAGAGATTATCAACCCCAGGTCCTGACACGAGGCTAGTACATGGTTAAGGATGTTTTGGGTGTTGGAGAATCCGGTGGTGTGAATCATTATATCATCAGCAAAACTGATCATATAATGATGGGGCTGGCTAGGCATAGCATTAAGTAAGGCATTAATTAGAATATTGAATAGAGTGGGACTGAGCACACCTCCCTGTGGGGTTCCTAATTCAAAGTCTTTAGTTATACTTCTATGCCCCTGAACAACACAGAAGACTTTCTGTTGGACAGGTAGCCTTTAATCCAGCGGAGAAGCCATCCTCCAACATCCATTCTGGCAAGTTCACTAATGATTACATGTCTGTTGGCAACATCAAAAGCAGATTTAAGGTCAAGGAAGGTAGTGTATGAGCTGTCAGTGTGCAGAGTGAGAAAGGTGGCTATGCAATGGTGCACACTCCTTCCATGCATGAAACCATGCAACCGGGGGGACAAAAATGTTTGATTCTGTACATGAGACGATTAAGAATCATCCTCTCAAATGTTTTACATAAGCAGCTAGTAAGATATATTGGGCGAAATGAATTTTGTTGATTGGGCTTAGGAATGGGAATGATGAGGCTGTTAGTCCAAGATTTAGGGAGCTCCCCAGTTACATAGCTCATGTTGTATAATTCGAGTAAAGGATTGCCTGGTACTCGACACAGCAATCTTAGTATATTGTAGGTAATACCATCCTCACCAGGTGACGTGGAGTTGCCTTTAGTTAGTGCTGCATCAAGTTCAAAGTCAGTGAAAGGAATGTTACAGTCATCTTCCTTGCTGAGCATAAAACAAACAAGTCTCTCCCTAGCATCATATTTGTCATTTAATTTCGCCTGTGTGGTACTGGGAAGATTTTCATAGCTTGATGTAACAGCCCAAGCACTGACTAGCTCATTCGCCCTATGTAAGGGATGAGGGTGTGCAATCTGACCGGTTCTGTTACCCTAAGCAGGCAAACAGGATCTGCGACAGCGGACAACCCTGTCGCAGACCCCTCTCCATACTCACCGCCTCCCTTACCCTCCCATTTATTTGCACTCTGAACTTAGCCTCCTCATACAAAGTACGCACCCAACTCACCACTTCCTTCCCGAAAACCTGTTTCCCAAAAATCTCATACAGTATTTCTCTATCCACTCTATCATATGCTCTCTGCCAGTCCAGGCCCAACACGCCTCCTGTTCGACTCTCATCTATAAACCTCTTGATACGTCTATGCCCCGTCATTATACTCCTTCCAGGTACTCCCAATTGTCCTCATGCATCATGTTCCCCAAACCTCTTTATTCTATTCGCTAAAATCTTTGCAAAATTTTATAATCAGTATTCATCAAAGCTATTCCCGTATAATCACTTAACCTCCTCGAATTCTTCCCTTTCGCTACCAACACCACCACCCCAGTCCTCATGGTTTCCCCCATTATTCCCTCCCCTTTCAACTCATTTACCACCCTCACTAACATCTCCTTTAACACGTGACAATGCTTTACATACAATTCCCATGGCAACCCATCTGATCCAGGTGATTTCCCATCCGTAGACCTTTAATTGCTTCCCATACTTCCTCCTCAGTTATCTCTCCCTCACAAGCCTGCCTATCCTCATCACTCAAACACTTCCTAACTCCACGTAAAATCCCTTCACCCGCATCTAAATCCTGTTCTTCCCTTCCATAAGTTTTCCTATACCAACACTCTGCATATCCTCCTATACCCTCTGTTGCCCTCAACTCTCGCCCCTCCTCATAACCCCCCATTCCCTCCTCTACCTTTATAGACAAGATCAACATACTACCCCGCCTCCTTTGAAAATGCCTCAGAACCATCTTCGACGCTTTGTTACCCCATAATACCTCCTCCAAACCACTCCTAAGCCTGGAACCGTCCCTCCTGGATCTCCCTTAGTCTATTTCGCAAAACCCCAACCTCTTCGCTAGACCTTCCCCCAATCCCCATAACACCCACTCAACAAACCTTCAAAATACCTCTGATACCATACCTATACCTCGCCTCCTCACCCCCACCCGCTGGTAAAACTTCCTGATTTCCGGTTTACTCTCTCATCCCACCACTTCGCTATCTTTACCTTCAACTCCCTTCCCTCCTCCACATCTCCCTCCACCACCCTCAAAATCTTCATCATCCCCATCTCTCCAACAATCTCATATTTAATTTCCAATAACTCTGGTACACCCTGACAGCTCCTTCCATCCACCTTCAAACAAAACTCCTCGATGGTCTGAAAAACCAACATCAATACACTCCACCTTTTCCACAACCACAGCTTTCATCACATATACTCTGTCCAAACGAGCCACATAATTCTTCCTATAGAAAGTGTAGTCTACCGGTTCCCTCTCCCCCCTACATCCACCACCCCACCGCATTCAAGACTCTCGTAATGAACCCAGCACACACCGCTCCCCTTGGTTCTACATCCCTAACCCTAATCACACTATTCCAATCCCCTGCTATGACAGTGACGTGGGGTAGTCCCCGGAAAGCATAAGTTAACTCATTATTAAGAAAATCATCTTTAATACGCTTGTTCGCCACAGCCGGGAGATACACTCCCAAAAAGCTAACCTGTACTCCTCCCCAAACTCCATTCACTCAAACCACCCTTCCTCCCACCTCCTCCCATGATGACAAGGTGAAAGGGCTGGTCTCCCTAATCCCCACCAACACACCCCCTTTGAACAACCGAGCACTGCCAGCAAATACTTGATAACCCTTTATTACAATTCCTCCTGCCTAAAATTGTGTTCTTGAAAAATACTACATCTACCCTCCATCGCATTAACGTTATCTCAACCCATTTGCGCTTGACCTCATTTCTGAGGCCATTTACGTTCATAGTCACACACCTGAAGTGAACGGTTGGGATTTTCCTTTCAATTTCAGTGTTCTTTTGTCTATCTTAACCATCATTGCACCATCAATCCCTCCCTTCCCCTTCCCCTCCCACTTTGATTGTCTTGGTGCTCCATTCCCCTTCACCCGACACCTTTACCCTGAACCACCTCAGCCCACATCTTTTGCCAGGCCTCTGAGCCGCAGTTAACACATCCTCATCTGTATCATCCCCAGGTCTTTTCCTAGATTCTCCCTTTTCCACCTGTATCTCCACGTCTTCTTCCCTGTGGATTTCAGCCTCACAACTGTCACATTTACTGATGCCTCTACACCAATTCCATCATCTCATTCCTCGCCCGTCTCCGAAGCCTCATAACCTCCTCTCCTTGCCCAACCACACCCACCTCCTCTGAAACATCATCCAGTAATAAGGGTGCACTACCAATGAAGTCATGCAGAGCTTGCAGGATGGCTGCTTCCTCTCCCTCACCATGCTGACTCTTGTCCATGGTCGTACCTTGCGCTGCAGTCACCTCCAGCGTCACATCTGAAATCAAGGCAACAGCACGCTATTGCTTGTCCTCCTGATCCACCTCCACACTCCACGATTGTTGTTGATTCCCGTTCTCCTTCCCTCCGTCGCTCTACTCCACCAATCCAACCTCCGAAGATGTCCTGTCATCCAAGCTGGTCATGGCACGTACCTCCTCCCTCCGATCTCCAACACGCCTACGTGCATCCGCCGTTATGTGTCCCGGTTGCTCACACAACCGACATGTCCTCACCTGGCCGACATATGTTAAAATAAACCTGAGTGCGAAAGGTTTCCATTAGAATGTAGGATGGTACAGGTTTCCTTATGTCATCTTCACATTATAAGTGCCCTCGAGCATGCCAGCGTACAAACCATTCATCCAACGGCCCACGTTGATCGCATGTATCACACCATACTTTTTCAAAACATCCTGAATGTCCGTTGCACTCGCCTCGAATGGGACATGACGGAGTTTCAACCACTTATACGTTGCTGAAATATCCTTAACACATACCTCTACACCTTGCATGACGACCTTCCGCTTGTCCTGGTACATGTCGACGATCCTTTCGTAAGCTGCGTACAGGAGAATTTTACAAGAATCCTCCTTGCCCCATTGAGGGCAATGCCAAAAACTCTGAATGTGATATGCCCAGAGTGTCACGAATTATGGCAGGCAGTAAAATCTCTGTGTTCGATGGGTAAACTGCTCCTTGTAGTAGTTCAATACCAACAGTATTCACCCGGCGTCTGTAACCATCCGCCATGATGATGAGAATGAAGTTGCACCAGGTCAACTCCAGGGGGCTCCACCAGACACCCGCACACAACCAAGGTTGGGCGTGGAATACTAAAAAAAAAAAAAAAAAAAAAAATCATATAAAAAGTCGCTTGTGAGGCCAGAACATACAGGAGGAGATTGAAATAGCTTGAATCCATGCTTGAGGCTCAGTGATTTGCTCGGGCAGGGAAGAAATACGGCTTGTGAACCAGGCTGCCCAGTTTTGGGAGGCATTTGTGGCCGAGTGGATAAGAGTGTCACTTGGAAACCTCGTCCATCTCCCTGTAATGGGGTCGAGTTCTACTGACTGCGATCTCTCTTGTACGCCTGTTTCGCGCAAATCCTCCCAGATTACCCTACCAGCTTTCTTATCCTCTTCCATAGCATCAAATGAGCTAATAAAACAAATTCTTCCAGACAACCTCAGTGATTCAGCAGAAATACAGGACCCTAGCTACACCAGTGCCATCACTGAATGGGAGACTCTTGCCCTCTCAACACCAAAACCTAGTGAAGAACTGGCCTACAGTCAAGTTGGGACGGCCCATCACTGAAAAGATACTTTCCAAAATGCTTAGGGCCGTAACATCAGACAGGAGAGTGCCCGTCTCCTAGTTGTGAGTGCACATCACTCTGGGGACTTCCTCCAAACAGTTCCCATTTCTGGCCCTAGGAACATGCCTCGACCCTAAGACCTTCGTATTGCAGTGGCTCTGCGCCTTGCTGCCCCTATTCACACGGAATATCGTGTATTTGCAGCGATGCGCAAGCCGACCAATATGGTCTACATGGTCTTAACTGTTCTAAAACCAAGGGTTGGCATGCAAGACACAATGAGGTCAACGACATCGTAAAGAGAACCCTTGCTACAGCTGGACGCCCAGCCGAGTGAGAGCCTGATCACTAGCAGCCAACAATGCCCACAACCCAGCAAACCGCCCCGACGGGATCACCATCTATCATTGGAAGAATGGCAAGCTCTTAGCATGGGATTATACCTGTGTGTCGACACTGGCTGACACCTACATGCATCACAGTGTCGGGCGACAGGGAGGAGCTGCTGACCACAGAGAGCAGTACAAGATCGGCAAGTACAGGTACATAAGCCAACATTATCAATTTGTCCCAGTGGGATCAGAGACCTTGTGAGCGTGGGGAAAAATGCAACACGTTTCCTTAAAGAACTGGGTTCCAGACTCATCGACACCACCAGGGACCCAAGGGTAGCCACGTTCATGTTCCAGCGTCTCAGCGTGGCCATCCAGAGGGGAAAGCATGCTGTATACTTGTTCATGTTTGTGTTTTCTATCAATGTATTCTGTCTATTAATAAAGCATTCATATATTATATATAGGGGGTGGTAGGAGAAGAAAATATTCAAACATCGAGTTTTCCTGTGGTACGCTTATCGTCTTCTGAGGATGAGGGTCACCAATAAAGTTCTAGAGGTGGTACTCTCATAATATATATATATATATATATATATATATATATATATATATATATATATATATATATATATATATATATATATATATATATATAAACAGAATAGTGGATGAGGGCTCGAACTGCAGTTCGTAAATTGACAGTCAGATTCTCTACCATCTAGGCTAATCCAACACTCTTTACAGGTGGTCGGGAACTAGGGTAAATTACCTCAAATGGGGTAAAAATTAAAATCTCGGGGGTAATGAAGGCTCAATAAACATATATATATAAAATTGCACAAAAAATTATTATTTAATAAGCGAGACAAATTACAAAAGTTATATTTTTTTCAAACAAATAATTGGTAGATTCTAAATCAAATAAAAAATCTAATTTGTAGTGACCACTTCTTAACTTGGCAATGATGTAAAGTGGGTAAGGACTGCAGCAGCTGGCAACACTGAGTGTCAGAAGTGACTCGGGAGCCGGCACGACAACTGCTCGTCCCATTGTTGACACACCATCACTTAACTTTTGGCCTAATGTCCTATATCGCTATCAGTAATTGTCTCTGCTTGTAGTCAATAGAAGTTCATTGTTTATGTTAGTTGGTTTAAGATATTCGATGACCAAGGTAAGTTAGTGTTTCGTGATTTGTCATAACAATTAGGAGTGTACAATAGGATAGAAAACTGAATAATCAGACCTACTTTATCTCACAGAAGCGAGTTGGCTTTCACATGGAAATGTTCTGAATCGAGTATGGGATCTCGAAACAAATCTTGAAATTGTTCTGGTTGATCAAAAGTATTTCCTCGCACGTAAGTTAACAAACCCCTCTTGGGTTTCACATCTTGCATATTTAGCTGACATCTTTGGATATGTGAATGTATTGAACAAAGAACTGAAAGGGAAAACATCAATGTTATTACAGCCAGAGAAAAGATTTCAGCATTTGGATGAAAGCGTCAGTATTGGAGCCAGAAGTACAACAAAACAAAATAGCATCCTTTCCAAAGTTATCTGTGTTTCTGGAAGATTGTGAAGATCTTTCTTTAGTGACGTCAAGGATCCAGTTATAGCGCATCTTACCAAACTCCAATGCGAATTATAACAAAAAGGCACAATACCGTGACTGGAACAATACACACACAACCCAAGTCGGGCCGAAACGTCGTCGTAAGCTCCTCCCTTTATATTTGCGGGTTGTGTGTGTAGTGTATCCAATGCGAAATTGCTGATGTGATAGAAGAGCCTGAAGGATTGGCAGAGGCATTTCTTGAACTTCGCTCCAACAATGAAGCATTGAATTTCAAACCAATGCAGACCTGTCCATTTTTGGATGTCAAGAGTTGCAAAGGCTTTCAGAATTGCAAACGAGGAAGCAATAAAATACTGCTGCCATTTGCAACTACCTATCTTTGCGAACAAGGATTTTCAACTCTCATTAACTCGAAAACTAGAAATCGGTTGAACGCTGAAGATAGTATCCAATTGTTCTGACATCAAAATGCCCTAATTTTGATGATATATCAAACATGAAACAGCATCACTGCTAAAAACCTGAGGTGAAAATGTTCTCAATTAAATTCTTTTGTTTCTTAATGAGATTTTTATTAAATTTTTATGTTACTATTTTTTATTCCATGCAGTTTGCTTTTCATTTTATTATTTTCTTAATTTTATGTTTTATTTTTCAAGTTGCTCTATCGCGTATAATACATACTTTTCAGTTTGTATGACTATTTTCAACATAAATTAATTCAATAACCATTTTGAATTTGAATATTTCTTGTGTTTTTCCGGATTCTGTGGACTTTTAAGTCTAGTGGGCAATTTCGTTGTACACAAATTTGTTTAGGGGGGTAAAGCTCTAAAATGTTCGCCGACCCCTGTTGTAATAGGAAGGATTCAGAGGTAACACTGTATTACACTCCTTCAGAGGCGCCATCTGTAACTCAACTGAAATCCTTCCCTCGGCCCAGGAGCTGTAACAGCAGTGGGGAGAACCATCGATTTATTGCTTCTATATTCTTTTTACGATTTCATTCAATTTTTAAAACAGACTCAGGGAGTTTGAGAGTGTATCGTTCAATATATAAAGCAATAAAAATAAATGTTCAAAATTTGGACTTTGTTTCAATTATGTCGCCCAGTTGAAATAATGGCAAAGTCAAAGTGATTTTCGATACTAACAAAGGATGTAACTTTGCCAAATGAATTTTTCTATCATTCAAAATTGTATAAGTCTTTTGTAGTTCTCACAAAAATCAGTAATCTCTCAACTACTTTTGATCATTTTTTGCATTTTACACCCAAGGTATGTAAAAATGAAGGAATTATTACTAATATTTTAACATCAGTTTGTAAAACAATGACCCTAGAATATCTATTGTATTCAAAATTGTATAAGTCTTTTGTAGTCCCCACAAAAATCAGTAATCTCTCAACTACTTTTTATCATTTTTTGCATTTTACACCCAAGGTATGTTAAAATGAAGGAATTATTACCAATATTTTAACATCAGTTTGTAAAACAATGACCCTAGAATATCTATTGTAAATATCATAATGATCAGTTCATAAATAATGGAATTTCAACAACAAATATTAGAATTTTACTTATAGGCCTACCGCAACTTCATTTAATATATTTACGATAACTCCTTTTAAAATTATCGTACAGAGATAAGACAAATACTAATATGTTCAAAGATTTAAGATTTTGTTTTTGTTAAGCATAACTCATTTACTATTTTTTTTTCGTAGAGGCCTTCTACAACTAACAGCTACTTTCCCTAATGCTGTGCCTCCGTGGGTGTATACATTCTTGGTCCCTCGCAAATCTTTTACATTGTTTTCACTCATAATGTCAGGAAAACTGAGTACAATTTCCATTGATGAGAGTGCATCTCTGATGTCTAGGAAAAACATTAGAATGAATGTGTAACTGCAAGTGGTATGGAGTTTAGAAGCTAGTGACCATAAGGTTGATGTCGGCGCCTCTTGGACTTGGCTACATCGACTATCTGGACAGTTATAAAAATGCAAACAGGATAAAAGCTTTTGCAACAACGATCTCAAAGGTATCAACGAAGGTGACTCGTTCGAGGAACCATTTGCTTGAAAAGGATTGTGGATGACCAACCACGCCGAAACATTCCCTTCAGACAGCTGATAATAATGTAAAAGGCAAGAATCATTTGGGCCACCATGCCTCGGTGGAAACGGCCGACGTATTGAAAGAAAGAATAATAATAATAATAATAATAATAATAATAATAATAATAATAATAATATAATAATAATAATAATAATAGGTAGTAGGTTGGTAGGTTGGTAGACAGCAACCACCCAGGAGGTACTACCGTCCGCCAGGTGACTGTGAAACAGAAACCTGAAACTGTTTACATGATGATAGGATTGCTGGTGTCTTTTTCTGTCTCATAAACACGCTGGATAACAGGTATATCTAGCTACTTCTACTTCAAGTAGGTTACACTACACAGGCATGCACATACATATATATACATACACACATCTATGTTTTCTTCTTTCTTAATAGCTCTTGTTCTTCTTTATTTCTTCTATTGTCCATGAGGAAGTGGAAAAGAATTTCCTCCGTAAGCCATGCGTGTCGTATAAGGCGACTAAATGCCGGGAGCAATGGGCTAGTAACCCCTTCTCCTGTACACGTTTACTAAAAAAACGAATAAGAAAAGCTTTATAAAACTGGGATGTTTGAAAGAGATAATTGCTGATGTTATGAATGAAAAGAAGTTGGATGTCCTGGCCCTAAGCAAACAAAGCTGAAGGGGTAGGCGAGTTTCAGTGGGGAGAAATAAGTGGGATTAAGTCAGGAGTATCTGAGAGAGTTAGAGCTAAGGAAGGGTAGAAATAATGTTGAAGGATCAGTTATGGAAGGAGAAGAGGTAATATAAATGTGTAAATTCAAGGATTATGTGGATTAAAATAAGGGTCGGATGCGAAAAGTGGGTTATAATAAGCGTGTATGCACCTGGAGAAGAGAGGAGGTAGAGGAGAGAGAGAGATTTTGGGAGATGTTAAGCGAATGTATAGGAACCTTTGAACCAAGTGAGAGAGTAATTTAGTAGGGGACCTAAATGCTAAAGTAGGAGAAACATGTAGAAGGTGTGGTAGGTAAGTTTGGGGTGCCAGGTGTAAATGAAAATGGGAGCCCTTTGATTGAACTTTGTATAGAAAGGGGTTTAGGTATAGGTAATACATATTTTAAGAAAATGAGGATAAATAAGTATACAATATATGATGTAGGGCGTAATGACAGTAGTTTGTTGGACTATGTATTGGTAGATAGAAGACTGTTGAGTAGACTTCAGGTTGAATTGAAAATTACTTTGGGCAATTATTCTGTTAGTGGGATGGATTGTGAAGGACATGCCTAGTATGGGCCAACAGGCCTGCTGCAGTGTTCCTCCTTTCTTATGTTCTTATGTTCTTATGTACATGTTTATAGAGGGGCCACAGATATATCAGATCACTTTTTAGTTGTAGCTAAAGTGGGAGTAAAAGGTAGATGGGATACAAGGAAAATAGAAGCAGTAAGTAAGAGAGAGGTGAAGGTTTATAAACTAAAAGAGGAGGCAGTTAGGGTAAGATATAAACAACTATTAGAGGATAGATGGGCTAGTGAGAGTGTAGGCAATGGGGTCGAAGATGTATGGAGAAGGTTAAAGAATGTAGTGTTAGAGTGTTCAGCAGAAGTTTGTGGTTACAGGAAAGTGGGTGCGGAGGGGAAAAAGAGCGATTGGTGGAATGATGATGTAAAGAGAGTAGTAAGGAGAAAAAGTTAGCATATGAGAGGTTTTTACAAAGTAGAAGTGATGCAAGGAGGGAAGAGTATATGAAGAAAATAAAAAAAGAGAGGTTAAGAGTGGTCAAGCAATGTAAAAGAAAGCAAATGAGAGAATGGGTGAGATGTTATCAAACAAATTTTGTTGACAATAAGAAAAGTTTTGGAGTGAGATTAATAAGTTGAAGAAGCCTAGGGAACAAATGGATTTGACAGTTAAAAATAGGAGAGGAGATTTATTAAATGGAGAGTTAGAGGTATCGGGAAGATAGAGGGAATATTTTGAGGAGTTGTTAAATTTTGATGAAGACAGGGAAGCTGTGATTTCGTGTATAGGGCAAGGAGGAATACCATCTTGTAGGAGTGCGGAAGAGCCAGTTGTGAGTGTGGGGAAAGTTCGTGAGGCAGTGGGTAGAATGAAAGGGGGTAAGGCAGCTGGGATTGATGGGATAAAGGTAGAAATGTTAAAAGCAGGTGGAGATATAGTTTTGGAGTGGTTGGTGCTATTATTTAATACATGTATGGAAGAGGGTAAGGTACCTAGGGACTGGCAGAGAGCGTGTATTGTTCCTTTGTATAAAGGCAAAGGGGACAAAAGAGAGTGCAAAAATTATAGGGGAATAAGTCTGTTGAGTATACCAGGTAAAGTGTATGGTAGAGTTATTATTGAAAGAATTAAGAGTAAGACGGAGAGCAGAATAGCATATGAACAAGGTGGCTTTAGGAAAGGTAGGGGGTGTGTAGACCAAGTGTTTGCAGTAAAACATATAGGTGAACAGTATTTGGATAAGGGTTAAGAGGTTTTTGTGGCATTTATGGATTTGGAAAAGGCGTATGATAGGGTGGATAGAGGGGCAATGTGGCAGATGTTGCAGGTGTATGGAATAGGAGGTAGGTTACTGAAAGCAGTGAAGAACTTTTATGAGGATAGTGAGGCTCAGGTTAGAATGTGTAGGAGAGAGGGAGATTATTTCTCGGTAAAAGTAGGCCTTAGACAAAGATGTGTGATGTCACCGTGGTTGTTCAATATATTTATAGATGGGGCTGTAAGAGAAGTGAATGCGAGGGTCTTGGCAAGAGGTGTGGGGTTAAAAGACAAAGAATCAAATACAAAGTGGGAGTTGTCACAGTTGCTTTTTGCTGATGACACTGTGCTTTTGGGGGATTCTGAAGAGAAGTTGCAGAGGTTGGTGGATGAATTTGGTAAGGTATGTAAAAGAAGAAAATTGAAAGTGAATATAGGAAAGAGTAAGGTGATGAGGATAACAAAAAGATTAGGTGACGAAAGATTGGATATCAGATTGGAGGGAGAGAGTATGGAGGAGGTGAATGTATTCAGATATTTGGGAGTGGATATGTCAGCAGATGGGTCTATGAAGGATGAGGTGAATCATAGAATTGATGAGGGGAAAAGGGTGAGTGGTGCACTTCGGAGTCTATGGAGACAAAGAACTTTATCCATGGAAGTTAAGAGGGGAATGTATGAGAGTATAGTTTTACCAACACTCTTATATGGGTGTGAAGCAAGGGTGATGAATGTCGCAACGAGGAGAAGGCTGGAGGCAGTGGAGATGTCATGTCTGAGGTCAATGTGTGGTGTGAATATAATGCAGAGAATTCGGATTTTGGAAATTAGGAGGATGTGCGGGATTACCAAAACTATTATCCAGAGGGCTGAGGAGGGGTTGTTGAGGTGGTTCGGACATGTAAAGAGAATGGAACGAAACAGAATGACCTCGAGAGTGTATAAATCTGTAGTGGAGGGAAGGCGGGGTGTGAAGGTTGTTGCCAATCTTCTTAGGAAAAGTATAATAGAAAAATACAATAATAACAATAACCATAAACACTTTATTTTAATAGAAAGAAATGTAAATAATAAATACGTAAATATGACTATAATAATCCTATCTTAAGAAAAATTAAAAATGAAAACAAAAATATATATATTTGATCCAAAGCTAGATATTTACAGATGTGTTGATCTTGTTAACACAGAAGCAATGAATCGATATTAGACTCCGTGTTGTTGTTGTTGCATCGATGTTTCCCAAAAATCCAACAGTTTTCCACATCCACAATGTCACAAATGATATCAGGTACTCAGGTGAAGGTTGTCCCCTGGTAAAGTACAGTTGCCTGAGGTTTATAGAGTGTGGACTTAGGAACTACTGGCGTAGTGAAGAATTGGTGTTAATGACTCTGTTTCTCACTTGGTGAGTACGCCGGCCCCCCACTCAGCCTTGAATCCGATGATCCGTGTGGAAACAGAGGACTGTGGAAGAAACCACAAGAATTACTCACCACTCTAGTATTAATTCACATAGTAGGCATAAGGCCTTTAAAAGAAATGGTGAAACCGTAATAAATAACTTTACCAAAAACCAAGGCAGGGTAGAGCCGAAGTTAATGTTGCTAAATATGAGTGAAGCTCAAAAGAAATTAAAGAGTGAAGCTCTTGAACATAAAATAATGAAGATACGAGCAGCCGTGAAGTACTTACAGTGAGATCGAGCGTGGTCAGTCAAGTGATTTCAACCTATGGCCGGAGCCCAGCATTACACCTCTCACCGGGTGGAAAAAGGGGGGAGGGAATAGCGAGAGCTAGACACTCACCCCACCTCAACAAGCAAGCTACCATTCAACCATCACTCTACATACCTTCACACTTTCATCACTCCTATCTATGGACTTTTTCCTCACACGGGGTAGGGGTCGGCCAAGGAAAGGTTGGAGGGGGGTAAAAGAGGTTTTGTGTGCGAGGGGCTTGGATTTCCAGCAAGCATGCATGAGCGTATTTGATAGGAGTGAATGGAGACAAATGGTTTTTAATACTTGACGTGCTGTTGGAGTGTGAGCAAAGTAACATTTATGAAGGGATTCAGGGAAACTGGCAGGCCGGACTTGAGTCCTGGAGATGGGAAGTACAGTGTCTGCACTCTGAAGGAGGGGTGTTAATGTTGCAGTTTTATAACTGTAGTGTAAAGCACCCTTCTGGCAAGACAGTGACGGAGTGAATGATGACGAAAGTTTTTCTTTTCGGGCCACACTGCCTTGGTGAGAATCGGCCGATGTGTTAATAATAATAGAAAAATAATAATAATAATAATAATAATAATAATAATAATAATAATAATAATAATAATAATAATAATAATAATAATAATTAACTCCTGAACAATATGTAAATGTATTACAATTAGTCTAGGACTCTAGAGAATTACAAAACGCAAAATAATAAAATGTCACAATACTGTGGCTGGAATAACTGACTATACCCACACGCTGAGAAGAACACCCTTATGAGGACGTTTCGGTCCACCCGGGACCATTGTTAATTCACAATTTTCTTCAGCATTGTTTGCCTTCACTGTCTTCTGGCTTTTCTCCTCCTTGCTTCCTGTTCTTTCTTAGGTTGACCAGCTGCAGTTCTTCTCCGCCTTCCTTGAGACAGCTGTTAGAGTGATGAGGTATTTTCATTTGCACCGCTTAGAAAGGCTTGTAATTTACTGTAATTTCTCCATCATTAGTTCTGGCAGGCGAGGGCCAGTAGATCTTCTCCTGTATCTTCCTCTTTTGTAAAACTGCCACTGTTACTACCACCATCCCTACTACTACTACTTCCACTATTATTTCCACTACTATAGTAGCCGTAATAGTAGTACTCTTACAACTATTACTACTAGTAGTCGTAGCAGTAGTACTATTACAACTATTACTGTTACTACTACTACTACTAATAATAGTAGTCGTAGTAGTAGTACTCTTACAACTACTACTATTACTACTGGAAGTCGTAGCTGTAGTACTCTTACAACTACTACTACTACTACTAATAATAATAGTAGTCGTAGTAGTTGTACTCTTACAACTACTATTATTACTACTACTACTAATCGTAGTAGTAGTAACAAAGAGCCTTCTACTACTACTAATCGTAGTAGTAGTAGAAGGCTGTTCTTTTTCTCTTCTGTACTGTTACTGCTATTACTACTATTATCACCACTACTACCACCACTACTACCACCACTACTACTACTACTCTTACGACTACCACCACCAATTCCTTCTTCCACCTTCCCCTATTTCTGGCTTTTAACATTTTTCTTGACATATTTGGTTCTGGCTGGACGGAAATGCCATTTTTTGGGTTCGTCTTGTGAATGCGGGTGTGTTTAGGACAGTACAGTCGCTCATAACATAGACAAGCCAGGTATTAGCCTCCAAAGCAACAAAATCCTCATGTGTCATTCAGAAGGTATCAATCGCCATGCAATTGAACCAGCAGTCATTAATCACAATATATTACCCAGAGGCTGGTCACCCAAGCAACAGATCCAGCAAGTGTCAGGTAACATTATCCACAGATGTCAATTATCATTACAAAATAAAAACTTTTCAACACGATGAAAAATAGAGCTTTCATTTGTGTTTCACATTCAGTGTTGCATTGAAGTTTTAATTTGAAAAAAATATATGTAAAAATAAAAAAAATCTGTCGCTGTATATTTTCTTAGATAATATTTCGACTCTATATGTGTTAATATAATTATTTATTTACGTAGAATCATAGGAAATTAAGAAAAAATTGTTGTTCGCAGGAAAATATTTTGTTAATAAGACGGTGTTTGTACATACATAATTCTGTAATATTTTTGTATGCATTTTCTCTATTTTGTGTTTCTCAGCAATGTTTATGCCTTCTTTTTCCATAAAAATATTTCTGAGTCTACAAGTTAATACTCAGATGGCGTGTGTGTGGTGCTAGGAGAGGGAGTGGGAGAAGGAGAATGGAATAAGAGGTTTAGGAAGGCGGGGAGAGAGAGAGACAGAGACAGACAGACAGACAGACTGTCAGCATCCTGTCGGCCTATATTAGAGGCTTCATTACTAATGTTGATCTCACAGTTTCGTTAACACTCAACGTTCCGACATGATCGCTGTTGTTGAATCATTTTGGGACAACAGGACTCCCAAATTTGTTTTCTAGACTTACTGGCTACACCTCATGGATGAGGAAAGACTTACTGGCTACACCTCATGGATGAGGAAAGACTTACTGGCTACACCTCATGGATGAGGAAAGACTTACTGGCTACACCTCATGGATGAGAAGACAGACAGGAGGGAGGTGTTGCCGTGTGCTCTTTTAAAAGTATACATCTCCAGCTTATTGACGTTGTCATCCCTAATCACCTGGAAAGGATGTTTTTCAAATTATGCAAAGTGCAGCGTGTGCAATGTACAGACACCAGTGGCAACATGAAGACCCCATCAACTTCCTGATATAAAATGTGGACTCACTTCTCCTACAAGATAAATGTCAGCATATTATAACTGTTGGTGACCTCAATCAACTTTTTAAACAGAGGGATTTTTATTAACTCTTTTGCAGTATTTGACATGAGAAACTTTGTTGTCTAGCAGTGAGTGATCTATCTGAAGGCGTAGTCACCTACCAAACCATTGGCTATGTTGGATCATCTGAACACAATGCTGTCCTTTCGGCAATGAAGATACCAACGGAACGAGGCGAAGAATCTACACGCAACCTGGCTGTGGGAAAGAGGGGACTGACCTGCTCTTTGCCTTGAGCTCGCCGCCTCCGATTGGAATGCTTTTCTCCAAGGTGATGTTGACAACCAAGTGAATGCCTTCACTGAACTCAGCCTTAATCTCAAACATAAATACATCTCTCATCGGCAATATGGAACGAAACCTTCAGATCAACCTTGGTTTGGCTTTCGCTGTCGAGAGGCTGCTTCTGCTATCCCACTATCCATAACAGGAACCTGCACAGGCAAGCCTGTTGGCAAATGAAAGAAGTTCAAAAGTGGGCAATCTCTAGATGGAGGGTGACACAATAATAAAGCTGGCGTCACGTAGAGTGGAATCCAAAACCTGGTGGAGGTTATTTACCTGATGAAATTATTACAACTCTAAATTGGCAGGATGGGACGACCTCTACTAGCAGTCGTGAGAAAGCTGAAATCTTTACCGAACACTTTGCTGACAAGATACAAGTTCCTGACCCAGCAAAGTTGTCAGTGGTGATAATAAGGCAGGATGAAGTGTATCTTCTTAAATCCCTGAACGAGAAAAGGCTGTGGGCCCATATATGTTGAGCCACGATTGTTGAGCAGATGTAAAGACCAGCTAGGAAATCGATGGCAGGAAACATTTGCTCCTGTTAAGACACAAATGATTATGGTCTCTAGGCACCATGATGGTAATGCCGGAGCAGTAGTAAGTATGAATGGGAGAGTGTTGGTACCTGGGGACGAAGTTGATATCCCTGGAGTAAAATTTGACTATGAACTGACCGTGAAGAATCACGTTGCAAATCTTGCAAACAAAGCGCCCTGGACAGTAGAGATTGCAAGATTCTGTACGAGGCACAAGTACACTCACACCTTGAGTATACTCCACTTTCTTGGATTGCCTGCCCCCATCTCATCTGCGACTCCTTGACAGAGTAGAGAACAGAGCAAAACGCTTCATCTGTCGCCTGGTCCTAGCTTGGATAGCTGTCATTTCACCAGAGCCTTCAACACCGGAGGAATGTTGGCGGCTTTACTGTTATGTATAAGGCCAATGTGAAGGAAATGTTAATTAGGGGTAGAAGTATGAATGAATGATTGGTGGTAGTTTGTTGGGCAGTATGTTTGTTCTGTTAGGTGGGTGCATCGTTCCCTCTACCCCCCTCCTGCACCCGCTGGGAGGTGACGTGTGTCCCTTCCTTTAAAGGTCATATGCTTATCATGTGAGTGATTTCTCGATTGGTGTGTAATTTTGTGTTTCATTATTTTAGCTGGGTCATCCGACTCGGGGGAGATAAGAGGGGCAGCATTGATTTTAAACAGATCTCACATTCACTCTGGCATCTGTACCTACACTGGTTCCCTTCCACTCGTAGCCGACTCACAATCAGTTACTCACCATTCTAGCAGCCGTTCCCCAGTTATCACCCCACCAACGTTTCATGGTGGTTCTCTACTGGCGACTCAGCAGCTTCACAAGTGTTGTGGTAGTCAGAGGATCTCAGTACCTCTGTTCGTCAGAATCCCTACATCAGCACGACACCATTCTCCACTATGTATTGTGTATATATTAGCTTTGAGTCACTAATTATTTATATATTTAATTTTTCATTTCTTTGCTTCAAGTACGATTAATTTCATGTTTAAGTGTTTTATATTCTTTACTAGTTTTACATATTAATACAATTGTTTATCTTATTATGTTATCATTGATTTTCCCATCTTTTAATTTCCATAAGGAGGAACCAGCCTATCAAATACTTTTTCAGGGTCTGATAGTGCTGCTGAAGCTTCAGAGCCAATATTGTCAAAGTACCACACTTGTTCGACTCACAGAACAGCGAGAAGTGAGCTTCTACACAACAAGACGGGCAGCATCGCTACATCTGATATCATTTATTCCTAGAACATATTCTTAGTGCATAATGATATCAACGAAAGAAAGTTAGTTGATCAAATAAAATTGCTGGCTCACAGATAGCTCAATCTTCATTCTGTTCCTATTTGTATGTAACATAACAATAAAAAGGCTTCCAAATGAGCTGATGTATAGGTAACAGCTCTTAGGTTGTAATTAAAGTTAGGAATCCTTAATCTAACCTTTTGAAACTCTGTGTAAAGAGAGAGAGAGAGAGAGAGAGAGAGAGAGAGAGAGAGAGAGAGAGAGAGAGAGAGAGAGAGAGAGAGAGAGAGAGAGCACACACACACAGAGAAAGAGACAGACAATCAGAAAGAAAATCAAGTGGTCATAGGAGGACGATATTATAAATTACTTGACTGAGGAGGTTGTTCAGGAAAAGATACAGTTCAGGGACTTTGGACTTCCTACATCACAGCAGCAGAAGTGAGTCAGTACTTACGTTGAATAGAACATCACCAAAAATTGTTTGTTTGTTTTTTCTGTATATTGTGTAATGTGTGAGCCGAGGATCTGGCAGGCTCTTCTCCAGGCAGAGGGACAGACTACCTCAAAACTACCAATGTGATGGACTGATTACATTTACATCGTCTTTACATTTTTACTGTTTCTTCTACCTACTTTGTATTCGAGTGAAGAAGCCTACTATGTAGGCGAAGCGTTTCATAATAAAGATACCTAACTCTTGCACGTGTCTAACTTATCAAGCGTTTTGCACCGCCATCTGCCTTAATGCCTATCAGAGCCAAAATTTTATAATCTTCTCTGTTATAATAATAACTGGGTGCTATTAAAAAAAACGTACTTGTAACACATCGTGGTTCGTATTTTTTCATTAGATCAGAAGTTAGAAGATAACATACAGAGAGGAATTATATACTGATCAGTAAGTGAAGGCAACACTCCTTCCTAGACCGGCCATCCCTACAGTAAGGTTTACATTACGTAACTTCACACACCACACACACACACACACACACACACACACACACACACACACACACACACACACACACACATCAGGAAAAGAATGGTGGAACACCTCGAGCTGAACAGGATAATAAACACCAGACAGCACGGATTCCGGGAAGGCAAATCCTGTGTAACAAACCTCCTAGAGTTCTATGATAAAGTAACAGAGGTAAGGCAAGAGAGAGAAGGGTGGGTTGATTGCATTTTCCTGGACTGCAGGAAGGCCTTCGACACAGTTCCTCACATGAGATTAGTAAAGAAGTTGGAAGAACAAGCAGGTATAACAGGAAGGGCACTGGAATGGATCAGGGAATACCTCAAAGGGAGGCAACAACGGGTCATGGTGCGTGGTGAGGTATCACAGTGGGCGCCTGTGACGAGCGGTGTACCGCAGGGGTCAGTCCTAGGACCAGTGTTATTCCTGGTATATGTAAATGACATGACGGACGGGATAGACTCAGAAGTGTCTCTATTCGCGGATGATGTGAAAATAATGAGGAGAATCACATCGGAAGAGGACCAGGCAGGGCTGCAAACAGACCTGGACAAGCTCGACATCTGGTCTAGCAGATAGCTTCTCGAATTCAATCCCTCCAAATGCAAAGTCATGAGGATCGGAGAAGGGCAAAGAAGACCGCTGACAGAGTACAAGCTAGGCGGACAAAGGCTACAAACCTCGGCAAAGGAGAAAGACCTTGGAGTGAGTATAACGCCAAGCACGTCTCCGGAGGCACACATCAACCAGATAACTGCGGCAGCATATGGGCGTCTGGCAAACCTTAGATTAGCGTTCCGTTACCTTAACAAGGAATCGTTCAAGACACTGTATACCGTGTACGTCAGGCCCATACTAGAATATGCAGCACCAGTCTGGAACCCACACCTGGTCAAGCACTTAAAGAAACTAGAGAAAGTGCAAAGGTTTGCGACAAGGTTAGTTCCACAACTCAGGGGTCTGTCTTATGAAGAAAGATTGAGGGAAATAGGACTAACAACACTGGAGGAAAGAAGGGTCAGAGGAGACATGATAACGACATACAAAATACTGCGGGGAATTGACAAGGTAGATAGTGACAGGTTGTTTCAGAGAGGGAACACAGAAACAAGGGGACACAACTGGAAGCTGAAGACTCAGATGAGTCAAAGGGATGTCAGGAAACATTTCTTCAGCCACAGAGTAGTCAGGAAGTGGAATGGACTAGAGAAAGATATAGTGGAGGCAGGAACCATACATAGTTTTAAGACAAGGTATGATAAAGCTCATGGAGCAGGGAGAGCAGAGACCCAGTAGCAGACAGCGAAGAGGCGGGGCCAGGAGCTGAGTTTCGACCCCTGCAACAACAATTAGGTGAGTACAATTAGGTGAGTACACACACACGCACACACACACTCACTCACACTCACACACACACAGAAGAAGTATGATAAAGCTCGTGGAGCAGAGACTGACCTAGTAGCGATCAGTGAAGAGGCGGGGCCAGGAGCTGTGACTTAACCCCTGCAACCACAACTAGGTGAGTACACATACACACACACACACACACACACAACTTTTCACAAAGCTGCAAAGAGCTAGAACATCCTAACAGGATAAAGAAAAATAAGATCTCAACATGGAGGACGTAAAGGCAAGGGAGTCGAGAATGGCTGGTCTAAAAAGGAAGAATTGGTAGAAAGCATCAATAACAAAATGAATCAAGAATAGGAAAAACAGGTTAAATGAACTTTGCAATAACATGTTAGAGAAGCTATCTGCAGAGAGCAAGAACTGGGAATCACAAGCTGTAGCTCCTGAGGCAAAAACAGAGAGACTGGAGGAAGAACTGGATGTACTGAAGCAGTATATAAAGAAGAGGTCCGAAAGGAGCAAGATGACTGAAATAGGAACATCAGGAGGCAGTAAGTAGAATGAAGAAGGAGATGGAGCTAAGAAGTCCCTTGAAAAAGTAATATCAGGCCATCAGAGTGTCCGGGAGATGATAAGGAAAACAAAGAGATATGGAGGGAAAAGAAATGGGAAGAAGAGAGGGAAAGGTCAATAATTATTCATAGGCTTAAGGAGGCTGAAGAGAAGATCTATGATGAAAAAGTATTGGGAGGAAAAATATATTAAGATCATCATTTCAATAACAGGAAAGAAATACATGTCTCAGGTATAGAATTTTCATAGACTTGGGAGAATTCGAGGAAAAACAATCGACCAATTAAACTGACATTCAAAACAGAAGTGGTACGGAACAAGATACTACAAAAGAAGTCACTGTTAAAGGACTCTCAAGAATATCAACGAGTGTACCTCGATCGAGACATAACACGAAAAGAAAGGGAACAACTGAGAATGAGAGTAAGACGAAACCAGTGGAAGGAAAGAGAGACAGGAGAGGCAACGACAGACAGGAAAGCTCAGCCTACAGGGAAACATCAAACGCGAATGCTTACAGAATCCCCTCAACCCCTGTCACTCCATATCAACTAAACACAATAACCTGAAACAAACCACACTTCATAGCCCCCACCCCCAAGAACTAATTTCACAATCACAGCAGCTTCCCATATTATTCTGCCCTGCCTCCCACACCCCCAGCCTGCACCATCCAATTCCACCTCCAAATATACAGTACTGGAAAGGAAGCTAAAGGGATGGTACACCAATGCAGATGGAATAACAAATATCAGTGAGGATTGGCAAGAACGAATTATATATTATTATTGATGCCTCCTCTGATATCATAGCACTAGCAGAGACAAAATTTACAGGGACAATAACAGATGCAATTTTTCCAAGTGGATATCAGGTCCTGAGGAAAAACAGAGAGACCAGAGAAGGGGGTGGAGTGGCACTGCTCATCAAAAACCTGTGGAGTTTCGAGGAAATGGGAAGAATGGACACAGGGGAAGAGGACGACTTCACTGTAGGAACACTTCAGACTGGGGGTCCAAAGGTGATGATAGCAGTGATGTCTGAACAGCAGGGCGCAATACAGCAATGGTGGTCACACTAGCTGAAGTGGCCAGGAGGGCTAACATAGGTAGGACAAAATTACTCAGATTGACTGGGAAAACCTAGAGCCACATGGGGGACCAGAAACGTGGAGGGCTAAGATGCTGGAGACAGTATTGGAGAACTTCATGCACCAACATGTTAGAGATACAACCAGAGAGAGAGAGGAGAGGATGTTACAGCAAAGCTGGATCTCATATTCACCTTGAATAATTCAGACATAGGGATATCACACACGAAAGACCCCTTGGCGCCAATGATCACGACGTCCTGAGTTTTGAATATCTTGTAGCCGTGTAGAGTTAACAGTGGAGAATGCCTCAGCACAAGAAGAATGGGAGAAGCCAAACTTCAATAATGGGGACTACACAGGCATGAGAAGATTCCTGCATGAAGTACAGTGAGAACTAGAGCGAAATACAGTGAATGAAATGATGGAACTAGTGACCACTAATTAAAGGGAAGCAGAGGAGAAGTTCACACCAAAGGGAAACAGAAAATGTGATAAGACCAGAGTGATCCCATGTAAAGAGGCCAAAGCCAAGTGTGCTAGAGCATGGAAAAAGTATAGAAGGCAAACGACTCAAGAAAACAAGGAATTGAGTAGAAGAATCAGAAAATAATATGCAGGGATAAGGAGAGAGGCCCAGAGGCAATATAAGAACGACGTAGCATCAAAAGCCAAATCTGAACCAAAGTTGTTATACAGTCACATTAGGAGGAAAACAATAGTCAAGAACCAGGTAATCAGGCTGAGGAAAGAAGGAGGGGAACTCACAATGAGTGACCTGGAAATATGTGATGAAATTAACACAAGATTAGAGAAGTATTCACAATAGAGACATGATTACTTCCAACAAACCGTGGAGGTAGCGTGCACCGGGAGGTGCTGTATCCAATACACATAACCAACGAGGAGGTGAAGAAACTGCTAGGTGAACTAGATACCTCAAAGGCGGTGGGCCAGATAACATATCTCCATGCATCCTGAGAGAAAGAGCTGAGGAACTGTGTGTGCCACAAGGAGCAATCTTTAATAAATCTACAGAAACTGGGCAATTACCTGAGGCGTGGAAGACAGCAAATGTAGTTGCTGTTTTTAAGAAAGGAAACAGACAGGCAGCGTTAAACTACAGACCAGTGTCATTGGCATGTGTAGTATGTAGTCATACAAAAGATTATCAGGAGAAGAGTGGTGGAGCACACTGAAAGGATTAGGCTCATTCATGACAATCAGCAAATCTACGTGAGTTCTACTATATGGTAACAGAAGTAAGACAGGAGAGAGAAAGAGAGAGAGAGATAGAGAGAGAGAGAGAGAGAGAGAGAGAGAGAGAGAGAGAGAGAGAGAGAGAGAGAGAGAGAGAGAGAGAGAGAGAGAGAGAGAGAGAGAGAGAGAGAGAGAGAGACAGAGAGAGAGAGAGAGAGAGAGAGAGAGACAGAGAGAGAGACAGAGAGAGAGAGAGGTGGGTAGACTGCATCTTTTTGGACTGCAATAAGGCTTTTGACACAGTACCACACAAGAGACTAGTTAAAAATTCAGAGGAGCAGGCAAGAATAGCAGAGGAAGTACTTCAACTGATAAATGAATTAATGACAGGAAGGAGACAACGAGTGTTGGTACGTGATTAAGTGTCAGAGTGGGCACATATGTCGAGTGGGGTTCCACAAGGGTCAGTCCTAGGTCCGGTGCTGCTTCTTGTATACGTGGATGACATGATGGAAGGAATAAATTCAGAAGTGTCACTGATCGCTGATGATGTGAAACTGATGAGAAGAATACAACCGGGCGAGGATCAGCTAAGATTACAAGTGAATCTGGACAGGCTACAAGTCTGGTCCGGCAAATGGCTCCTGGAGTTTAACTCCAGCAAGTGCAAATCATGAAGATTGGGGAAGGACAAAGAAGACCGCAGATGGAGTACAGGTTAGGGGATTAAAGGCTGGAAACTTCACTTAAAGAAAAGGATCTTGGGGTAAGCATTATAACGGACACATCATTCAAATAACTGCTGCAGCATACGGGCGCTTGGTAAACTTGAGAACAGCATTTCGACATCTGAGTAAGGAGTTATTCACGACACTGTACACCGTGTATATCGGGTCTATACTGGGGTATGCAGCACCAGTATTGAACTCACACCTAGTCAAACATGTCAACAAATTTGCAAGAAAAGTTTGCAATAAAATTAGTCCCGGAATTTAGGGGTATATCTTACGAGGAGAGGTTGATGAAACTCAACCTGATGACACTAGAGGATAAGAAGGATAGGGAGGACATGATAACGACGTATAAAATACTGAAAGGAATTGGGACACAGGAGCAAGGGGCCACAATTGGAAGTTGAAAACCCAGAGGAGACATAGGGATGTTAGGAAGTATTTCTTCAGCCATAAAGTTGTCAGGAAGTGGAATAATCTGGAGAGTGAAGTAGTGGAGGGAAGTTCCATACATAGGTTTATGAAGAGGTATGATAAAGCTCATGGAGAAGGGAGAGAGTGACTTACTATCGACCAGTGAAGAGGCGGGGTCAGGAACTATGAATCGACCCCTGCAACCACATGTAGGTGAGTACACATTCACACACACACACACACACACACACACACACACACACACACACACACTCACACACACATACACACACATAGGTCCTGAGAGACCTATGTCCACTACTAACAACAATCTTCAATACATCTATCGAAGCTGGGCAACTACCTGAGGTGTAGAAGACAGCAAATATAATGTAGTCCCAACCGCAAGTGAGCCTCCCACCCTCGCTTATTCTACATGTAATGTCTGTGAACAAGAGAAATTGCACAACCTTAACAATTATATAGTTGAGTGTCCGATTGTCAGTGACTTTCGGCCTGACGGAATGGCTGTGAACTGAGAGATAATATTTTTAAATAATTTCGTACATTTGCGAATTGTTAGCATTACAATCTCTCTCTCTCTCTCTCCTTCTCTCTGTCTCTGTCTCTGTCTCTGTCTCTGTCTCTGTCTCTGTCTCTCTCTCTCTCTGTCTCTCTCTCTCTCTCTCACTCTCCCACTGTAGTCCACTGTGAAGCACAGGTCCATTACCGGGATCTACACGCCAATAGCATGAAGAATGATGCGCCCAACTGACAGCCCCAAACTTACTGGCTGCCGAATCTTGATTAAATGGTCCGTCGGCAGGGTGATGCTCCCACGTTTGATTTACTGAGTTTTGGCTTCAATCCATAAGGTATTTTGGCACAAAACTAAGCGTAAATATTTTTTGGTACTACATTTTGTCTAAATTTTTATATGTAATGATTCAGAACTCTTAACTGTCCATTCACTTAACTGTCCATTCATGTATGTTGGGAAGCTTTTACTCTCATATCTTCCTAAAATTAAATATATTTAACATTCCCTAAATGCTAGAATCCAAGAACTTGTAAAGCAAGATTTTTATGAACAGTAAAAATATTGAAATATTTATGAGAATATTTGAAAACTTTCTAAACTAACCATATTTTTTGAAAAGTAGTTTCGAGTAGGGAAAATTGCCTGTACATCTTCATTGTTTAGATGCTCCTCTGTGGCTACTGCCTGTACAACTAATTTCGGGAGTTATGCATGTGGCTGCTTCTTTGTGGTTGTCTCATCGTGGATAACTCTGTGAAATACGTCGGTGATGGGGGGGGGGGGCTACTGCATGTATGGATATCTCTGATAGGTATGTATGTGTGTGGGTAACTGGCACTGCCTCTGGGAGACTACCATTATCAGGGCCGATTGGACCGATTGTTCCCAATTGAGTCCCGCGCCTAAGGGAACTCCGCGCTAGAGTGTAATTTACTCCTGGTTTGACAAGTACACACAACAACACGAAGTAAAAAAAAGGGGCTTTAGATATATGTTGGCGAATTTCCCAGTGATTGTGGCATCTGGAGAAAGGAGTTTTTCCAAGCCGAAACTAATCAAAATTTACTTGAGATCAACAATTCAGCAACAACGTTTGAACAGTTTGGCGATTATGTTCATTAAATCTGAAATTAGCAGAAGTCTAAACTTCGACAGAATTCTAAAAGACTTTGGAGAGAAAAAAAAAACAAGAAAATAACTTTCTCCTAATAAAAGGCAATAATAATATGACTCATTTATAGTTTATAAATGTCAAGTGATTTTCAGAAGTCCAAAAAAGACAATTTGTTTCCGACAGTGCACTTAAATTCTGATTTTTGTTCTGAACAAAAATAAATTAATATTTTTAATAAAACATTTCACAGTCACTAAAGCAAGTGGCATTGTGACTATGTACTTTTCAGAGGTGATACAGAAATTTTGTTTGTTACTTGTAGGCTGACATGTATGAAATTTGATATTAAAATGTAACTTACATCTGATTGGTCTATTAACTCGCATGCATTTTGTAAGCGCACAGTTTGATTGCTTTCCATACATGGGGTCCACCAACTGGGCCCCGCACCTCCTAAGGCCGGCTCTGACCCTTATCAACCTCCCCTATGTGAATTTCCTTCCCCGAGTCGCTTTATTGTTCTGAAGAGGAACAATAAAGATGATCTGACTTAACGTTACACAGGTAGCTGCAAAAAGTAGTCTCTCGGAGTTAGTCATAGAGAGGCAGGGATTAATAGAGAGGTAGCAACACAGGCATACTAATTATGAAGTAGCCTACTAGAGGTATATCTCACAGAGGCAGAAGCCACGCTGAGGCAGATTCCTGCTGGGAATGAGTACAGTGGATGTGTTAATTGGAGAAAGAGGTAAGGTCTCCTGCTGAACACGCTATGCAGGAGACCGACGACTTAATTTCAACTGGAAATTCCGCTCCAGTTTGACGATCGTATTTCTCTAAGACGGTCCAAGTCGGACCGAAAAGTCGTCGTAAGCTTCTTCCTTTTTATATGTGCGGGTTGTGTGTGTAAAATATAAAAGATCGAATGAAAATACGTCCTCCATCTCTCTACCAACAACTCACCTCCTCCCATATCCTCAGCATAATATGACCCGACTTTTACCGCTAGGAACAAACCGCCTGAATATGCTGCACCCTCGTCATCTTATTCCTTGCCTGTGATTCCCGGATGGATTATATTCCTTCGTCAAAGGAATGTTGGTACGAGGCTGAAAGACCCAGCGTCTAGCATTTCTACCCCTGCGTTGAGACACAAATAAATCGTAGGAGGAAGGATGCGAATATTAATAACGATTTATATTACAGTTATATAACTTTATTTATGTACACTTAAGCTATGTAAGTTTATGTAATAAGTGAATGTACATATATATATGTATGTATATAGTGTATTTTCATAAAATGAATAATATATACTACAACCCTTGCAGAATCAGTAGTTACCACAGTATAAAATGTTCAATATAGACGAAACCTTCATATCTACTACTGTAGCCATGTATCGGGATTATCACACATGTAAATGAAGAAATGCACTTAAAATGTTCAACTTCCCTTACAACAGGAACTACTACTGCTACTCTTAATGCTACTACTATTACTACTACTGCTGCTGCTGATACTACTATACAGAAATGTACGACTGCTGTAATTGCCAAATATGTAAAATGTATTCATTTAATTCTGCTACCCTTACAACATTATCTGCCACCATATTAGAGTAACTAGCTTCTTCTCAATTATATTTCCTTGTGCTCTCGCTTATGCCATGCCCGTTATGTTGTGTTTAATATGGGCATAAATGTGCATAAAAAAGATTTAATTCAATCACAATTATATTCAGAAATAATATATGTTTTTACTATTTTACATAATAATACAAATGGTTTAACTATGATCATAATTTGTATAGGGGTGTACAGGTAAGCCAGCGGAAGGCCTCGGTCACATGACCAAAAGCTCCAACGGCGGGCCATCATATGACTAAGACCCGCCTCAGGAAACACTTGTCTTGTTTCCTGACGAACCTTAACCAAATCCTCCCCCCATTTTACATATTTTGATTCACTTTTTACCAGGGATTGCACTTGAATCAGTTGCAAAGTGTTGCATTTTAATACAAAAGTATATTATACTCACTTGTGCTTGGAATCCATCAGAATGAACGAAAGTTTGTAATTCACCAAGTACAGTTTGAAAATTTGAGAAGGATGCCATTGATTTCTAGCACTGGCCGTCTGTAGAACCCTTGTCCCAGCTGACACAATTTTTCATACCGACACGATTTGAGAAATAAAATATTATGAATGCCTATGCCATTTACTTCCTTCAAAAAATAGAGAAATGAATCGACAACAGACTCATGATGAGAGATTCTTATCTTTATTCTTTTGTTGACCACTTGAAGAGAACCCCGGTATCAATACCGGGGTCCATATTACATAGATTCCAAATAATATTTCAGAAATTATATACGAAAATCTTACAAACATAAGACAGTACTAAACATTAGGTTAAAAATACGACTTAATTCAGCAATATCTTTATTTCTCACATAAACATTAATTTTTACTTTATCAAAGTTTTCTCCATAAGACAGAATGGAATAAAATATGTATTTCCATAAGTAACGAAACCCATCTTCTTGAAAAAAAATATCGAATATAAATGCGTGAGGAAAGAGGAAGAAGAGAAATGAGGTTGAAGGGAAAAAACAGGAAAGTGATTGGAGGGAGGGCGAGAAAAAAAGAATAGAGGGTGGGAGGAGAAAGGAGGGTGAGAGGAGATGGAACAAGAGTGAAGAGAATGGAATTGTGGGTAGGGAAAAGAATGAAGAAGATTGAGGGAAAAGAAATTAGGAATGAAGAGGGAACGAGGATAAACAGAGTTAATGCCATGCCAATGTTTTGGTAGGGAAAAGATATCGAAGGTCAGGTTCAACATCCACCTTAGATCGGAGATGAGTCTTATTTGCCAGTACTGTGGAGCTCCCAGACTCACAAAGGCATATTAAGGAAAATAGTTTATGTGATGTCAAAACAAGCTTTTTAATAAACTGTGTTTGTCATCACACAAAATATTGCATGTCCTCTTTCTGTAAACCAGTCCTGGGTGGTCCTGTCATTAATGAGATCCCAGAACTCTTCCTGTATCTCGTCAGGTCAGTCATCTTACCCCATATGTGAAAGGATTTCTTGAATGGTCATGACTACAGTATCAGCCTCTATTTCAGGGAAGTATTGACGAACTCTTCTGTTAAAGATTACAGATTTTTTTTTTATACTGACATGCAATCTCTGCCTAGCTACATTATCACTGTTTACTGCGGGAGGTTGTGGAAAACAGGCATGTCCAGTATCTTCGTATCTCTTCCAGCGTTCAAGTAAATCCTAAATAAATCCTTACAGGGTAAAACCCACACATTGTCTCGTCTTCAGAGATGCGTTAGGATATACAACACTAAGTAAATCTCAGAAGAGAAGATACATCGTATAGACGGTAGCAGTCACAGCTACGTCCTCCTAGGACCAAGAAAACCTTCAACCAACTCTAAAGCAAAGAGAAAGGACCGTTGGTGCAAGGGAAACTCTAGGCTGCTGGACTGGATGAATGAAATAAATCATGAAATACCCACAAAATTCTAAGTGCACAGAAGTGACACAGGTGAGAAAGCCATGACCCTCTTCTTGGTCCAGCCCATCCGGAAGATTGAGGAAAAACAATTATACAGTATAAAAACACGGCAACTCTCATATTATAATAATTTACAATTGACATTCCTGGAGAGAATAATAATAATAATGTTCGTTTTTTTATGACTTGTGCAGAGGATAAAAGAACTGTAAAATAACTGCAACAAGAACAACAACAACAACAACAACAACAACACTAATAATAATAATAATAATAATAATAATAATAATAATAATAATAATAATAATAATAATAATATAATAATAACATATAAATAATAGTTAGATAAACTATATATTTTCTGTTTGAGTGTTACTCTAAATTTACTATATTTTCAAACACTGAGATGACTACTTATCAGAAAAATGTTTGAGTATTTGCATTCCCAGTTCTATACATATCACACCCCAAAAACCATGACGATTTCTCAAAGGCGAAGTTTGTAGTGAGCGGTACAAAGTTTCACTATTTTCTACAGCCTCCAACTGTAGTTTTCGCCCAAATGAACCTGTATCCCCAGATCTCATGCTCCAAAAATGCAGTGAATTAACTTGTGTGTTACTGAGATAAATGAGGAATACAGTGGAACCTCGATGTTTGAACTTAATTGGTTTCTAGGTGGTGTTCAAACTGCGAAAAGTTCGATGTCCAAAATAGTATTTCCCAGGCTTTAATAACACTGGTCAACAATTTTTGAAAAGTTATATGCTTCGTAAATGAGATTAGTTAATACTTATGTATTTTCTTGTCCTGAATCCAAATATCACCTTGAAAAATACTTTTTGGCTATAGGTTTAAAGATACGAGACGTAATATTTGATTATTTTATTATAACGAACAATATGTGTCAGTATGTTTTAAACTCTAATCCCTACCTACTCTGCCTTTATGCTTGACGCTTATAGTGGGCAGAAGAATCATCTCTTGCCAATGTCCAGAAACAGTTTGCAAGCATGCTTGTGCCCCATTTGCCCTGGTACCATTTTTCCATGGTTGAAATATCTTGGTGAAACCTTTCACTATGTTCGTCACTAACTGCCCCACAGTTCGCAGGAGAAAAGTCTAACTGTGAGTCCAAAAAGTGGATTTTAAGTGACATGTTACATCCCATGTTCTTGTAAACCTTGATGAGGTTTTCCACCAATTCTTCATAGTTGCCTTCCCTTCTGTTTCCCAGAAATCCCTTCCCCACTAACTTGAATGCTTCCCAAGCATCGTTCTCCTCCCCATGAAGGTCTGATTCAAAGTCACCATCCTTAAGAAGCTCTCGAATCTGAGGACCATTGAAGACTCCCTCTCTTATCTTAGCGTTGCTCAGTGAGGGGAATTTTGATGTTAAATACTTGAATCCCTGAGCGGATTTGTCCATAGCTTTTACAAAGTTTTTCATGAGCCCCAGTTTTATGTGTAGTGGTGGTAGCAAAATTTTGTTTGGTTCAATGAGAGGCGGATGTTGAACATTTTTCATTCCAGACTCCAATGATTGACGAGGTGGCCAGTCTCTCCTGATGTAGTGGCAACCTCTTGCACGGCTGTCACATGTATATCAATAGCTTGCTCAGTGAATATTTATTATTATTATAAGTTTAAAAAGTGTTTGGCTAAGAAAATCACCTACCTTTCACCTCAAAATATAAACTTGCACAGCACAACCACCTTTCATGACTGCTGGAACAATAATGAAGGGCAGTGAGACTGTGAGTGTGGTAAGAAACATGACATTCATTATCAGTGACCTAAAATTAGTTGGAAATTGCTACTCTGGTCTCGGAAGCATTTGGGTTGTTGACCATTGTAATCAGACTCGCAAGTTGGAAAATGTTGAACTGACTCTTCCAAAAGTCTCTAAGAATTAGGTCAATGTCAGAGGTAACTTCAATGCACTTTTGAAACAGGGATTTTGTGTAAAGTTTTTTACAACTGAATTTTAAACATGCCGGCGCGTTCGAGCTCCAGAAAAAAAACGTTAAAAGACAGGGTCAATTTTTTCTGAACAAAATTGTCTGGACTTCGGTTAGTTTGAGGTCCGGTACGTTCTAAAACCAAGGGTTCCACTTTATCTCACTTTTCATCGCTCTCTTTTTGTGCACTAGGCACCTTTTAGCTATATATTCCAATTTAAACATGAGATATATGCAGGGTATGTAAAGGCTCCATAGTATTGTAACAGAGTTATGTGACGAGAAGAAATTCAAAGTAGAGGAGAGCGTGAGGTGCATGTATATTAGTGGCAGCAACCAAGTGTTACACAAACACATGGTGGCTACACACCAGTACCCTTGAGGGGTACTGATATGGATGCTGGTGAAAGGCTCTTGATCTAGGGAATTGAATCTGTGTTCCAATTCCCTGAATTAAGCCTGAATAATCGCTGTATAATCCCTAAGGATTTAGAGCTCCCCATAGTATTAATAATAATCCACGCCAGTCTCCATTACCACTCTAATGCTTGCAGTCACTCAGGATCTGTGTGGTGACAAACACACACAAATACACATAAACACACACATAAAAATACACACATACACACACACACGCACACACAGACCAGACACACAGACATACACACAGACATACACACAGTCATACACACACACACACACACACACACACACACACAAATGAATATACACAGGTAAGAAGGGAGGCCCAACGACAATATGAAAACGACATAGCAGCGATAGCCAAATCCGACCCAAAGATGTTGTACAGCCACATGAGGAGGAAAACAACAGTCAATGACCAGGTGATCAGGATAAGGAAGGAAGGAGGAGAGATCACAAGAAACGACCGCGAAGTATGTGAGGAACTCAACATGAGATTCAAAGAAGTGTTCACAGAGGAGACAGAAGGGGCTCCAGAAAGACAGAGAGGTGGGGTACACCACCAATTGTTGGACACAATACATGCAACCGAGGAAGAATTGAAGAGGCTGCTGAGTGAGCTAGATACCTCAAAGGCGATGGGGCCGGACAACATCTCTCCATGGGTCCTGAGAGAGGGAGCAGAGGCGCTATGTGTACCTCGAACAACACTATTCAACACTTCTATCGAAACAGGGAGATTACCTGAGGTATGGAAGACAGCAAATGTAGTCCCAATTTTTAAAAAAAGGGACAGACGAAGCACTAAACTACAGACCAGTGTCACTGACATGTATAGTATGCAAAATCATGGAGAAGATTATCAGGAGAAGAGTGGTGGAACACCTAGAAAGGAATGAATGAGCTTATCAACGGCGGCCAACACGGTTTCAGGGACGGAAAATCCTGTGTCACAAACCTACTGGAGTTTTATGACAGGGTGCCAGCAGTAAGACAAGAGAGAAAGGGGTGGGTAGATTGCATTTTCTTGGACTGTAAGAATGCGTTTGACACAGTTCCACACAAGAGATTAGTGCAAAAGCTGGAGGACCAGGCAGGGATAACAGTGAAGGCACTCCAGTGGATTAGGTAATACCTGTCAGGAAGACAGCAGCGAGTCATGGTACGTGGTGAGGTGTCAGAGTGGGCGCCTGTGACGAGTGGGCTTCCACAGGGGTCAGTCCTAGGACCGGTGCTGTTTCTGGTATTTGTGAACGACATGAAAGAAGGAATAGACTCCGAAGTGTCCCTGGTTGCAGATGATGTGAAGTTGATGAGAAGAATTCAATCGGACGAGGACCAGGCAGAACTACAAAGGGATCTGGACAGACTGCAGACCTGGTCCAGCAACTGGCTCCTGGAGTTCAACCCCACCAAGTGCAAAGTCATGAAGATTGGGGAAGGGCAAAGAAGACCGCAGACGGAGTACAGTCTAGGGGGCCAGAGACTACAAACCTCACTCAAGGAAAAAGATCTTGGGTGAGTATACCACCAGGCACATCTCCTGAGGCTCACATCAACCAAATAACTGCTGCAGCATACGGGCGCCTAGCAAACCTAAGAACAGCATTCCGACATCTTAATAAGAAATCGATCAGGACCCTGTACACTGTGTACGTTAGGCCCATATTTGAGTATGCAGCACCAGTTTGGAACCCACACCTAGCCAAGCAAGTAAAGAAACTAGAGAAAGTGCAAAGGTTTGCAACAAGACTAGTCCCGGAGCTAAGGGGTATGTCCTACGAGGAGAGGTTAAGGGAAATCGACATGATGACACTGGAGGACAGGAGAGATAGGGCGGTTATGATAACGAAATATAAAATACTGAGAGGAATTGACAAGGTTGACAGAGACAGAATGTTCCAGAGATGGGACACAGCAACAAGGGGACACAGTTGGAAGTTGAAGACTCAGATGAATCACAGTGATGTTACGAAGTATTTCTTCAGTCACAGAGTCGTCAGGAAGTGGAATAGTTTGGGAAGCGATGTAGTGGAGGCAGGATCCATTCATAGCTTTAAGTAGAGGTATGATAAAGCTCATGGCGCAGGGAGAGTGACCCAGTAGCGGCTAGTGAAGAGACGGGGCCAGGAGCTATGAATCGACCCCTGCAACCACAAATATGTGAATACAACTAGGTGAGTACACACACGTATACACACACATTCACATTCACACTCGCCAATACCCATTACCATTCTAATGCTTGCAGTCACCCAGGATCACTGTGGTGACACTTTCTCTTTCTCTCTTCTATACACACACAAACACGCACACACACACACACACACACAAACACGCACACACACATACATACATACACACACACACACACACACAAACACGCACACACACAAACATACATATACATTTCCTAATGTCTCCAGTTTCTCCTCTCCCTCCCTCAGCCCCACACAAACACTCAGGCAATCACACCACAAAACAACCACACAGAAATACATAGTTTTTCACTCTGTGGCATCTTAAAAAAAAATGGGGTGCCAGAGAGCAGGACGGAAAACTAGGGGACTGGAGGATGAGTCTGCAAAGGAAGATTGGGCAGCAGAGCTCATGAAAAGGGAACATGAGTGGGAAAGGAAGCTAGAGGAGCATAGCATGAAAATGGAGGAGAGGATAGCTGCAGAAAGCATGAAAAAGGAGGTGAGGATAGCTGCAGAAAGCAGGAAGTGGGAGAAGCAAGTCACAGCAGCAGAGGCTAAGATACAGAGATTAGAAGAGGAACTGAAAATTTTGAAACAGCCTAAAGAACTAAAAAGCAATGTGGACATGGTATCAGAAACTGCTACCTCAGTCACAAATTAGGGGACTGTAGAGAACGGAGTGAAATTGTATGCAGAGGCCCTATCAGACCATCGTGTAGCCCGAGAAAAAGAGAGGATCACATCAGGAACAATCGAGGGGAGTGTAGAAAAAGGGAGAGCTAAGCTATATGTAGAAGCCCTAAAAGACCACAGCAATAATAATAATAATATCTTTATTTACTACAAGTACATGTACATGGTATACAGGCCTAGCTGACATCAGTGACATACTACTATATAGAAAGTCCCTTGTTATGCTGAGCATTTCGGGCAGATTAGGTCAGTGTCCTAGGATGCGACTCACACCAGTCGACTAACACCCAGGTACCCATTTTACTGATGGGGAACATAGACAACAGGTGTAAAGAAACACGCCCAATGTTTCTGCCCTGGCTGGGAATCGAACCCAGGCCCTCGCCGTGTGAAGCGAAAGCTTTAGCCACCAGACCACCAAAGCCCCCCTAGCAATGCACAGGGAAAGTTAAGAAGGAAAAGCGACAGGCCACTGGGCCCAGGGATAACAGACAGTGAAGAGATTGAAGAAAGCAAAGCTGAAATGGAGGCAACTAAATCGAATCAGGGGTTACATAGGGATAGGCAGTGGGAGAATGAAAGAGAGAGATCAGTCTTTGTTTATGGGCTCAAGGAAGCTGAAGGGAAAACTTACGAAGCAAGAAGACAAGGGGAGAAAAAAGCGATTGAAAGCATCATGAAAGCAATAGGAGAAGATGACATGACCCAGCTGGCAAATTTTCCGGCCAGTCAAAGTGATTTTCAAGGAAGAATTGGCTCGAAACAGGATCCTGCAGAAGAAAGCAAGACTAAGGGATATGTCAGAGTACCGGAGGGTGTATCTCGACCGCAACAGAACATGAGAAGAAAGGCAGAAACTGAAAGAGAGGGTACAAAGACAAAAGGAGGAAATAGAGATGGACAGGAGAACCCAGACTCAGGAGGAAGCTCAAATACAATCACCAACAGATGTCCCCCAACCTGGACAACCCTAATGCAACCAAACATTCTAACCCAAAACACACATACCATACCCAATGTTCCCACCCACCTCATTACAAACTCCACCTTCACACCAACCGCCCATAGTTCCTCATCAGTTCTCCCACTTTCCTAACCCCAATGTACCCCCCAGACTTCGGTTTTAGAAAAGAAGTTGAAGGTTTGGTATACAAATGCAGATGGAATAATAAATAAATGTGAGGAGTGGCATGAAAGAATCAAGGAGACATCCCCAGACATAATAGCACTCATAGAAACGAAACTCACCAGGATGATAACAGATGCAATCTTTCCACCTGGATATCAAATCCTGTATTAATATTGGTAGAATTACCGACAATATGTTAAGTAAAAGGACACAAATGCAACTAATGTGACATTTTATTGTGGCAACGTTTCGCTCTCCAGGAGCTTTTTCAAGCCGTTACAAGCAATACATGGACACAGAGGGTATATATATACTCTCAAAGTGAAGTGTAATACTAGTGGTGGTAGAAGTAGTAGTGATATAAGTTGTAGTAGTAGTAGTAATACAATAAGATAGAACAATCAACTTGCACATGAGTAAAAGGTGATAAAAACAATTACTTGGGTAGTATTAAAACAGGTTAGACAAATATTTATGTAGGAGGTTGGAAAAGAGAAGGCCTGTAGCAGTGTTCCACATCTGCGATGCGCTTGTGTGGTATTAGCAGGAGAGGCTATTCGATGGTAGGGTTTACTGTTTTCAGGAGGATTCTTGCTAAGACTTTAGAGATGGTGAATCTGCCTTTGTTTTGTTTAATTGTGTTAGAAACAGCGATAAGTGCTGATTCAAGGCACTTGCGTCTGCGGAAATTAGTTTCTTTGATTAATCGGGCGTCTTTGAATTTCATGAGATGATTGGTGGAATTTCGGTGTTGTACGCAGGCGTTGTTCAGGTTATCGTTCCTACATGCATTAATGTATTCTTTGAGGCGTGTTTCGAGGTTTCTTGCTGTTTCTCCTACATAAATCCTGTCGAAGCCTCCACAGGGTATAGTGTAAACCCCCGCGTTGACTGATTCATGGTGCTTGGATTTTGTCCTGGTTAGATCTTTCATAGAAAGTCTGGAAGCGATGGCGACTCTGGTGTTAGATTTAGCAAGTACTTTAGAAATGTTCGATGCAACCTGGCTGTTGGGAAGAATTATAACTTTGTTTGGAGTGGTGTTGGTGCATAGAGAATTAATGATCTGAAGAGCTCTCTTCTTGCAATCTTTGATGAAAAAGGAAGGAAAATGTAAATCAGTGAAGGTTTGGTGAATGTATGTACATTCCTCGTCAATAAACTCAGGACTGCAAATTCGGTAAGCTCTTAGGAAAAATCCGATGATGATGCCTCTTTTGGTCTTAGTATCTTGACTGGAATAAAAGTGTGTGAGATCATTTTTATTTGTAGATTTCCGGTAAACTTGATATCTTAGGTTGTTATCTACTTTGTGGATGAGGATGTCTAGAAAAGGTACCTTGTCATTGAACTCTTCTTCTAGTGTAAATTGGATCGCCGGTTCAACTGCGTTGAGCCTTGCCTGAAGATTCCGTACATCAAAACGTTTGGGAGTTATTACGAGGACGTCGTCCACGTAACGTAACCAAGTGGCGCTTGAGGGGATGATGTTTGCGAAGTGTTCAGCCTCTAGGTGTTCCATATACAAGTTAGCTAAGACGGCACTGATGGGAGACCCCATTCCCATGCCGTATGTTTGTTTGTAGAGCCTGTTATTGAAAGAAAAACAGTTGAAATTAACACAGAGTTCAATAAGGTCAACAAAATCTCCGGGAGGTAGAGGAAGGTTAAGGTCCTGATTGACTTTACGTCGTAGAACATCGATGGCTTGTGATGGACCTCTTGAATAACCAGTCCACATACGAACCCATCAACACACAACAGTTTGAAACACTCACAAAATATTTCCTATACAAAACCAGACAAATACTGAAACGCACTAGTGAAGGAAAGAAACTTCTGTACTTGATACCCAACAACCCTAAGCCAGCACACATGTATGGTTTACCCAAGACCCATAAACATAATATTCCTCTCAGACCAATCACATCAGGTATAGGCAGTGCACCACACAAACTAGCCGGAGTTCTTGCCAAACATCTGTCCTGCCTTCTGGGGACCATCAGCCCCGGTCATCTTAAACATTCAGGCGACCTTCTGAACCGCATCCGAAACCTCTCCATCAGTAACAAGAAACTAAGCAGTTTGGACGTGACTTCCCTCTTCACTAAAGTACCTACCACACAAGCCATCGATGTTCTACGACGTAAAGTTAATCAGGACCTTAACCTTCCTCTACCTCCCGGAGATTTTGTTAATTTCAACTGTTTTTCTTTCAATAACAGGCTCTACAAACAAACATACGGCATGAGAATGGGGTCCCCCATCAGTGCCGTCTTAGCTAACTTGTATATGGAACACCTAGAGTCTGAAAACTTCGCCAACATCATCCCCTCAAGCGTCACTTGGTTACGTTACGTGGACGACGTCCTCGAAATAACTCCCAAACGTTTTGATGTACGGAATCTTCAGGCAAGGCTCAACGCAGTTGAACCGGCGATCCAGTTTACACTAGAAGAAGAGTCCAATGACAAGCTACCCTTTCTAGACGTCCTCATCCACAAAGTAGATAACAACCTAAGATTTCAAGTTTACCGAAAACCTACAAATAAAAATGATCTCACACACTTTTATTCCAGTCAAGATACTAAGACCAAAAGAGGCATCATCATCGGATTTTTCCTAAGAGCTTACCGAATTTGCAGTTTCTTGAGTTTGAGTTTCTTGACGAGGAATGTACATACATTCACCAAACCTTCACTGATTTACATTTTCCTTCCTTTTTCATCAAAGATTGCAAGAAGAGAGCTCTTCAGATCATTAATTCTCCACGCACCAACACCACTCCAAACAAAGTTATAATTCTTCCCAACAGCCAGGTTGCATCGAACATTTCTAAAGTACTTGCTAAATCTAACACCAGAGTCGCCATCGCTTCCAGACTTTCTATAAAGGATCTAACCAGGACAAAATCCAAGCACCATGAACCAGTCAACGAAGGGGTTTACACTATACCCTGTGGAGGCTGCGACAGGATTTATGTAGGAGAAACGGCAAGAAACCTCGAAACACGCCTCAAAGAATACATTAATGCATGTAGGAACGATAACCTAAACAACGCCTGCGTACAACACCGAAATTCCACCAATCATCTCATGAAATTCAAAGACGCCCGATTAGTAATCAAAGAAACTGATTTCCGCAGATGCAAGTGCCTTGAATCAGCACTTATCGCTGTTTCTAACACAATTAAACAAAACAAAGGATGCTTCACCATCTCTGAAGTCTTAGCAAGAATCCTCCTGAAAACAGTAAACCCTACAATCACATAGCCTCTCCTGCGAATACCACACAAGCGCATCGCAGATGTGGAACACTGCTACAGGCCTTCTCTTTTCCAACCTCCTACATAAATATTTATCTAACCTGTTTTAATACTACCCAAGTAATTGTTTTTATCACCTTTTACTCATGTGCAAGTTGATTGTTCTACCTTATTGTATTACTACTACTACTACAACTTATATCACTACTACTTCTACCACCACTAGTATTACACCTCACTTTGAGAGTATATATATACCCTCTGTATCCATGTATTGCTTGTAACGGCTTGAAAAAGCTCCTGGAGAGCGAAACGTTGCCACAATAAAATGTCACATTAGTTGCATTTGTGGCCTTTTACTTAACATATCAAATCCTCAGGAAAGATAGAGGGAGCAGAGGGGGAGGAGGAGTTGCACTGCTCATTAAGAACAGGTGGGGATTTGAGGAAGTGGAAGGAATGGATGGAATGGGCGAAAGGGACTACATAGTAGGAACAATACAGTCTGAGGGCCATAAGGTGGTAATTGCTGTAATGTACAACCCGCGACAGAACTGAAGGAGGCCAAGAGAATAATACGATGAGAGCAACAGAGCAATGGTAGACACACTATCCGAGGTGGCCAGAAGAGCCCACATGGGGAGAGCAAAGGTACTAGTTATGGGTGATTTCAATCACAAGGAGATTGATTGGGAAAACCTGGAGCCCCATGGGGGTCCTGAATCATGGAGATCCAAGATGATGGATGTGGCACTGGAAAACCTCATGCATCAACATGTTAGAGACACTACCAGAGAGAGAGGTGAGGATGATCCAGCAAGACTGGACCTAGTATTCACCTTCAGTAGTTCGAACATCGAGGATATCAAGTATGAAAGGCCCCATTGAGCAAGTGATCATGTGGTTCTGTGTTTTGATTATATAGTTGAGCTACAAGTGGAGAGGGGAGCAGGAATAGGACGGGAAAAACGAAACTACAAAAGGGGAACTACACATTCATGAGAAACTTCCTACAAGACGTTCATTGGGAGGGAGAATTAGCAGGAAAACCAGTAAAAGAAATGATGGAATATGTGACAACCAAATGCAAAGAGGCAGAGGAGAGGTTTGTCCCCAAGGAAACAGAAGTAATGGGAAGACCAGAACGAGTCCTTGGTTCACCCAAAGGTGTAGGGAGGCAAAAACTAAGTGCACTAGAGAATGGAAAAAGTACAGAAGACAAAGAACCCATGAAAATAAAAAGATTAGCCGAAGAGCCAGAAACGAATATGCACAGGTAAGAAGGGAGGCTCAGCGACAATACGAAAATGACATAGCATCAAAAGTCAAGTCTGACCCGAAGGTGTTGTATAGCCACATCAGGAGGAAAACAACAGTCAAGGACCAGGTAATCAGGCTGAGGAAGGAAGGTGGTGAGTTCACAAAAAACGACCAAGAGGTATGTGAGGAGCTCAACACGAGATTTAAAGAAGTATTTACAGAGGAGACAGGAAGGACTCCAGGAATTCAGAATAAGGAGGTACACCAACAAGTGCTGGATGAAATACACACAACCGAGGAGGAGGTGAAGAAGCTGCTATGTGAACTCGATACCTCAAAAGCGGTAGGACCAGACAACATCTCTCCGTGGGTCCTTAGAGAGAGAGCAGAGATGTGTGTGCTACTAACAAAAATCTTCAACACATCCATTGAAACTAGGCAACTACCTGAGGTGTGTAAGATGGCAAACGTAGTCCCAATTTTTAAGAAAGGAGACAGACACGAGGCATTAAACTACAGACCTGTGTCACTGACGTGTATAGTATGCAAAGTCATGGAGAAGATCATCAGGAGGAGAGTGGTGGAGCACCTAGAAAGACAAGCTTATAAACGACAACGAGCACGGTTTCAGGGAAGGAAAATCCTGTGTCACAAACCTATTGGAGTTTTATGACAAGGTAACAGAAGTAAGACACGAGAGAGAGGGGTGGATAGACTGCATTTTCTTGGACTGCAAGAAGGCGTTCGACACGGTTCCTCACAAGAGGTTAGTGTAAAAGCTAGAGGATCAGGCACACGTAACAGGAAAGGCACTGCAATGGATCAGAGAATATCTGACAGGGAGGCAACAACGAGTCATGGTACGTGACGAGGTGTCAGAGTGGGCACCTGTGACGAGTGGGGTTCCACAAGGGTCAGTCCTAGGACCTGTGCTGTTTTTGGTATATGTGAATGACATAACGGAAGGGATAGACTCAGAAGTGTCCCTGTTTGCAGATGATGTGAAGTTAATGAGAAGAATTAAATCAATCGAGGATCAGGCAGGACTACAAAGGGACCTGGACAGGCTACGAGCCTGGTTCAGTAACTGGCTCCTTGAAATTAACTCTGCCAAATGTAAAGTCATGAAGACCGGGGAAGGGCAAAGAAGACCACAGACAGAGTATAGTCTAGGTGGCCAAAGACTGCAAACCTCACTCAAGGAAAAAAATCTTGGGGTGAGTATAATACCGAGCACATCTCCTGAGGCACACATCAATCAGATAACTGCTGCAGCATACGGGCGGCTGGCAAACCTAAGAATAGCGTTCTAATACCTCACTAAGGAATCGTTCAAGGCTCTGTACACCATATACGTCAGGCCCATACTGGAGTATGCAGCACCAGTTTGGAACCCACACCTGGTCAAGCACGTCAAGAAATTAGAGAAAGTGCATAGGTTTGCAACAAGACTAGTCCCAGAGCTAAGGGGATTGTCCTACGAAGAAAGGTTAAGGAAAATCGGCCTGACGACACTAGAGGACAGGAGGGTTAGGGGAGACATGATAACGACATATAAAATACTGCGACGAATAGATAAGGTGGACAGAGACAAGATGTTCCAGAGAGGGGACACAGAAACAAGGGGTCACAATTGGAAGTTGAAGACTCCTATGAGTCAAAGGGATGTTAGGAAGTATTTCTTCAATCATAGAGTTGTCAGGAAGTGGTATAGCCTAGAAAGCGACGTAGTGGAGGCAGGAACCATATATAGTTTTAAGACGAGGTTTGATAAAGCTCCTGGAGCTGGGAGAGAGAGGACCTAGTAGCAATCAGTGAAGAGGCGGGGCCAGGAGCTATGACTCGACCCCTGCAACCACAAACAGGTGAGTACAAATAGGTGAGTACTCACACACACACACACACAGGAATACCTCACAGGGAGGCAACAACGGGTCATGGTGCGTGATGAGGTATCACAGTGGGCGCCTGTGACGAGCGGCGTACCGCAGGGGTCAGTCCTAGGACCAGTGTTATTCTTGGTATATGTAAACGACATGACGGATGGGATAGACTCAGAAGTGTCTCTGTTCGCAGATGATGTGAAATTAATGAGGAGAATCACATCGGAAGAGGACCAAGCAGGACTTCAAACAGACCTGGACAAGCTTGACATCTGGTCTAGCAACTGGCTTCTCGAATTCAATCCCACCAAATGCAAAGTCATGAAGATCGGAGAAGGACAAAGAAGACCGCTGACAGAGTACAGGCTAGGTGGACAAAGGCTACAAACCTCGGCAAAGGAGAAAGACCTTGGGGTGAGTATAACGCCAAGTACGTCTCCGGAGGCACACATCAACCAGATAACTGCGGCAGCATATGAGCGACTGGCAAACCTAAGATTAGCGTTCCGTTACCTAAACAAGGAATCGTTCAAGACACTGTACACCGTGTACGTCAGGCCCATACTAGAATATGCAGCACCAGTCTGGAACCCACACCTGGTCAAGCACGTAAAGAAACTAGAGAAAGTGCAAAGGTTTGCGACAAGGCTAGTTCCACAACTCAGGGTCTGTCCTATGAAGAAAGGTTGAGGAAATAGGACTAACAACACTGGAGGAAAGAAGGGTCAGAGGAGACATGATAACGACATACAAAATACTGCGGGGAATCGACAAGGTAGACAGGGACAGGATGTTCCAGAGAGAGAACACAGAAACAAGGGGACACAACTGGAAGCTGAAGACTCAGATCAGTCAAAGGGATGTTAGGAAGCATTTCTTCAGCCACAGAGTAGTCAGGAAGTGGAATAGTCTAGAGAAAGATATAGTGGAGGCAGGAACCATACATAGTTTTAAGACGAGGTATGATAGAGCTCATGGAGCAGGGAGAGCAGAGACCCAGTAGCGGACAGCGAAGAGGCGGGGCCAGGAGCTGAGTCTCGACCCCTGCAACCACAATTAGGTGAGTACAATTAGGTGAGTACACACACACGCACACACACACACACACAACACAACAAAAACTGTTAATGAAACAATGTAAATTATTAATTAATTATATTTACGGTAAATATTAATGTATGGTTCTGTAAACTTTACATTATTGCTAACAATTTTCACACAAAAGCGAACAGAATCTGGGCAGTTAACTAACATTATTAAACCCGAGACAAAGCATGAGCAATAACATTTAAAGGACCTCTAATGTGCTGAATGCAGTTGGTATAAAGCCCACCTCACAATTCTTCAATTCTTGTAATTCATTATATTAATAAAAGTCAATTGGTTGTAGTCACTGAAAATATTAATAATATTAAGTGATGTGTTCCGATATACATGAAAGTGCTCCAAAGCCATGACCAAAGTTATAGCGTACTTAATAACGGTATAACCTTTTTGGTGTGGTTTTAGCCTTGAGGTGTAGTTGCATGTACACTGGGAAGGAGTGTTGCAACTTCTGTCTTTTTATGGAGAACTCCAATGTCATAATCTCATAATATCTTGCATATATATGGAAGAAAAATGGTAAACTGAAATTAGTGCTTCCCTAAATTAGAGCAGAGTCACTATTATGTCGAGTCACACCAGTAAGAGGAGCTGCGGTCTTAGATAATTTATGTACTCCTCTTCACGAGTAGTACATATATTAATGCTTCGACAAACGAGTGGTTTTAAGAAAATAACAATTCAGCGTCTAGCTATCTGTAAGTATCGGAGATCATAAAACCTGTTGCAAGGTGCATAACAAGAGTGTAGGTAGCAAAGTCACCAACAGAGGGGCTGTTATGGGGATGTATGGTAATGGCAAAGACGAAGCCCAGCCTGTAGCCTAGGTCGGGATGTAACCAACTGCTGCGGCTTAGTGAACGTGGTTGAAAAGGGAAGTCACGTGTCACTAGCTTGAACAAGGGATGTAGCATATAAGTTATTGGCACATTATGTATATTACATTATGTATATTTGCGTAGGGAAAATAAAAACACTTAAAAAAAAAAATTACAGCGAACGATTCGTAAGGGTCTAGAACGGACTCGTGCAATGCTAGTTTTCTCTGTTGTTCAAGGTTTTCTCAGTGTTATTCAAGGTTTTTACATTTAGTTTAATATAATACTGTGAATTATATGGTATAATTAACTATTTTTGTGCTTAAAAATCTTAAAAAAAAATATTTACAAACAGATTCGTGGGTACAATATATATATATATATATATATATATATATATATATATATATATATATATATATATATAATGGGGTCCACCTCTGGTGTAAATTGTGGGTCCCATAGCCTCGGAGAAGTGGATAAAAAGGCTTCAAGGAAGAATATTTAGATGTCTTTCTGAAGCCATTTGAATATTCCACTTCCCCTACCACCTCATCTTTTATTAAATATATATAAAATTTATTTCAAGATACAATACATTGTCAAAATACATTAACAATAATACAATAATGAGTAAAACAACATAGATGACAACTCAGAGCTACATGTCAAATACTTCGTCCAGCTCCCCGGCAGTGGGCCGCGTGCCCAGAATACTGCAGTCATTTCCCCTCTGGATCGCAACACTGAGTCTCTGAAAGAGGAAGCTGGTCGCCCTGTGGTCCTTGGTTTCTATGATAAGTTTTCCACCCAGCTCCTTGAGAAACTTTAGAGCACACTTGCCCCATGCTCCATGGGTCTCCGACCCTATTGGGATGAAGTTATAGCAAGAGGGAAGGTCTTCATATTTGCGGGTCTTCTGGGTCTCAATGTGGCTGGCAGCTCCACCCCCTTCGGCTAAGGAGTGTGGCAGGTAGGTGTCTGCCAATGTAGCAGCACAGGTGTAGTCCCAAACAATCTGCTTACCATCCTTCCAGGGTAGCATGGTGGCTCCATCAGGACGCTTTTGACTTCCATCAGACCTCTGCACTTGGGGTTCCCGTTGAGCTGGGCAACGGGCTGTGACGAGGCTTCTCTTTATGATGTCATTGACCTCCTCATGTCTAGCATACTTCCCTTCTGATGTGTGACACACTAGACCATGAAGTCCGAATTGATCAGCCGTCGCCCTGCCGCAAATACACTTATGTTCGGTGAGTATGGGGGCGGCTAGGCGAAGAGCAACACCAATCCGAATGGCCTGTGGGTCGAGTCGAGTCCCCAGAGAGGAATTGGGAACAGCTAGAAGGAAATCTCCTGAGTGTTGTGCCTTCACCGCTAGGAGACGAGCTTTGTCCTTTGCTGAAGCGTTGGTGAGCATTGTGTTGGCAATTATATATATATATATATATATATATATATATATATATATATATATATATATATATATATATATATATATATATATATATATATATATATGTCCGATTAGGTAAAACTTGCGATTTTGGCTTAAATAGCAACGCTCACCTTGCCATATAAGACAAGTGAAAATTTGTGTATGCAATAATTTCGCCAAAATCATTCTGAACATAACGAAAAAATATATTTCATTGTGTTTGTTTATTATTAAATTAATGTTAACGTATCTAAAATATATTTAGTTGGGTTAGGCTAAATTAAATTGCGCTTGTTGTGATAAGGTTAGGTAGGTTTTCAAAGTTTCTCTTGGTACAAAATTATAAATTCTTACATCAACATAAATGAAAAAATATATATTTAAACGTATAAGAGAAAATTTAGAAAGGACTTAACTTTAGATGAGTTCTTGCTAATTGACCAGTTTTACCTAATCGGCACGACATATATATATATATATATATATATATATATATATATATATATATATATATATATATATATATATATATATATATATATATATATATATATATATATATATATATATATATATATTGTACCACGAACGAGTGGTATTGATCAATAACAACACTCATGGGTTCGACTCCTTGGCTAGTCGCAGTGTTGTTATTGATCAATTCCACTCGTTCGTGGTTACAGTAATATAAAATACTGCTCGTTGAGCTAGTACACCAAACAGGGAGTAGAATGAAATTAGCACAGAGGCATCCACACCACCGTATGTTCTCGGATGACGGGTACAACAACTAGCTTGGCTGGATGCGTCATTCTTAAGAATTGTGTGGTCCCGTGGACTAGAGCGTCATCTGTCTTTCTCTCACCATGAGGCAGGCCAAAGCAGCATGGGTTCGACTCTTGGACCCTCCCCAATCTTCATGACTTTGCACTTGTTGGGGTTAAACTACAGGAACCAGTTTCCGAACCAGGTCTGCAGCCTGTTCAAATCCCTTTGTAGTTCTACTTGATTCTCATCCACTTGAATTCTCAGCATTAACTTCCCGTCGTCTGCAAACAGCGACACCTCTAAATCTATTCTTTCTGTCATGTCATGTCATGATCTTTGTGGAACCTCGCTCGTCACAGGTGCCCACTCTGACACCTCGTCACGTACCATGACTCGTTGTTGCCTCCCCGTCAGATATTCTCTGACCCATTGCAGTGCCTTCCCTGTTACATGTGCCTGATCCTCTAGCTTTTGCATTAACCTCTTATAAGGAACTGTGTCGAAGGCCTTCTTGCAGTCCAAGAAAATGCAGTCTATCTACCCCTCTCTCTCGTGACTTACTTCTGTTACCTTGTCATAAAACTCCAGTAGGTTTGTGACACAGGATTTTCCTTCCCTGAAACCGTGCTGGTTGTCTTTTATAAGCTTGTGTCTTTCTAGGTGCTCCAGCACTCTCCTCCTAATGATCTCCTCCATGACTTTGCATACCATACATGTCAGTGGCACAGGTCAGTAGTTTTAATGCCTCGTGTCTCTCTCCTTTCTTAAATATTGGGACTACATTTGCAATCTTCCACACCTCAGGTAGTTGCCTAGTTTCAATGGATGTGTTGAATATTTTTGTTAGTGGCACACACAACATCTCTGCTCCCTCTCTAAGGACCCATGGAGAGATGTTGTCTGGCTCCACCACCTTTGAGGTATCAAGTTCACGTAGCAGCTTCTTCACTTCCTCCTCTGTTGTATGTATTTCATCCAACACTTGTTGGTGTACCTCCCTATTCTGAATTCCTGGAGTCCTTCCTGTCTCAACTGTAAATACTTCTTTAAATCTCATGTTGAGCTCCTCACATACCTCTTGGTGATTTCTTGTGAACTCCCCACCTTCTTTCCTCAGCCTGATTACCTGGTCCTTGACTGTTGTTTTCCTCCTGATGTAGCTATACAACAGCTTTGGGTCAGACTTGACTTTTTATGCTATGTCATTTTCGTATTGTCGCTGAGCCTCCATTCTTACCTTTGCATATTCGTTTCTGGCTCTTTGTGAAGGCTTAACTCAGCCCTGTCGGATGTTCTTGACGTGGGAGCTTTGAATTGGTCCTTTCTGAACTCCTCGCTGTTGTTGATGGGGGGTTTGGTTACTGATGGGTCGACGGATGTTTCCACAACACAATAGGTGGAAACTCAAATAACCATTCAAGATTCCAGGGACTCAGGTGTCGTCACCACTTGAAGAATGATGTGATGTTGCCTGGGTTTGGTTCTAGCTGAACCACAGTTATAGAGTATACTGATTTGAAGTGACGTCTCTTAACCACTATGGGTAATGCTATATCTGATGCCCTCGGCTTTATGCCAAATGACACCCTAGCTGGCACTGAAGGCTGTAATGAATAGAAAGGCATAGTTATTATGAAGGCATAGTTATTATGACTTATACAAGAAACAGCATCTGCCCTAGTGGAGCCCCCACTCGGTCCATGCGCCCACTTTGACATCTGTTCTCGTTCCATCACTCGTAATCCTCACCTGTTTGTGGTTGTAGTGGTCACAGCTCCTGTGTGTGTGTGTATGTGTGTGTGTGTGTGTGTGTGTGTGTGTGTGTGTGTGTGTGTGTGTGTGTGTTCACTAATCTCTATCTCTCTTATTATCCAAACGTTTGAGCCCTTCATTAGCTAATGAAACTTATAAAAAGAGATAAAAAGATTAAGAGGGTGGCTGCTAATTTATTAAATGTCTTCCGTGGCGGCCATGGTGAGTGAAGTAAAGTAGATAGAGGGACGAGGTTATTTTCTTAGTGTAAGATTTTGCGTATAGCAGAGAGTTGGCGGAGATACGTCGAGAAATGTTTGTCAACGAGAGAAATAGTCCTAGATAAATGTTGAAAGAAAGATAAATATTTGGTGAAATAGAAGAAAATATTAAAAACATTAGCCAACAAATATTAACTTGATATCATGCACTGCTTACGAGTCTTAGTTTCGTAAAGGTTTTTTAAATTATAACATCAATATTTTGGTTATTTCAGGTTGAAGAACCACAACATATATATTTCCTACCAATCACAGACATTATATTTTTCCTGGATATTAACTGTGAGGAATACACCGACAAAAACTATTCTTTCTTATCGAAAATTCCTTATAAATATGTGTAACAAAAATAACAGAAATTTCTAGAGAATCATTCAAACATATTTACATCTCAGTTTTCAGGCTTTTTCCAACGTTCAGTATGACTCTCCGGCACAAGTGTCCAGCAGTAGTCATTCATCAAATTGATCGTCAGGTTTCCCTGATATCTATTCTTCATGATAACTATGCAATGACTTGGTGAAATCGTTCACCGTTGGGCTCAATTTCATTAAAAATTGTACATTTAGTATCCAAGAGAAGGATAGAAAAGCATGTTTTTAAGCTTGAACTGAAACAGTTGTTGGGCAGTGAAATCAAAGGGAAAACATATTAAACCCTATTGGCTCCTACATGGGCAACTGTCAATTATCACCAGACAACTGACAGTTAGCTTGTCATAGATCCCCTCTCAGATTTTACCCCATTTATGCACACTCTACCCTTCCTGTTGGTGAGCCATGATCCATTACAGCACTTTTCCCCCCAGAGTAATGAACTGCTCCTTTATTTAGCAGTCTCCGATGCGGTACTCTATCAAAAGTCTTAGTAAAAGCCAAATAAACAATATCGAAATCTTTATCGTGATCAACAGCCTCAAAAGCTTTACTGAAGAAAGTTAGTAAATTAGTTAGGCAGGAACGGCCCCTCGTGAATCCATGCTGAGTATCATTAATCAGATTATGCTTATCAAGTTGACTTCTTAAAATATCAGTTTATAATTGACTATTAATTTGCCGACAATTGAGGTTAGCCTTATTGGGCGTTAGTTTGAGGGTAATGACTTGTCCCCTGCTTTAAAAATACGAATTACATTCACCCTCTTTTACATATCAGATACTACACCTGTTTGAAGAGATATATTAAAAATGTTTCAAAATGGTTCAAAAAGTTCCATTTTGCACTCCTTAAACACCCAAGTTCATCAGGGCCCGGGGATTTATTTTACTTCAATCGGTCTACCTGTTTGATAACCATATCCTTAATGACTCTTCTATTACATGATTTATCTTCTTCAGGACTACTATAAAAATTAATGACTGGAATACTGTAAGTGTCTTCTTGTGAGAAAACAGAGAAGAAATAATTATTAAAAATCGAGCACATTTCATTCTCCTTGTCAGTAAGATTCCCAGAGCTATTTTTAAGGTGATCTGTCTACATTCTGAAGGAGGGGTGTTAATGCTGCAATTTTATAACTGTAGTGTAAGCGCGCCTCTTGGAAGACAGTGATGCAGTGAATAATTATGAAAGTTTTTCTTTTTCGGGCCACCCTGCCTTGGTGGGAGACGGCCGATGTGTTAATTAAAAAAATATTTTCTTTAACTTTTGTTCTATATTTCTGTAAAAAACGTCCGGGTTAATTTTCGTTTGGCTTTTCTTATCCCCCTTTTAACCTCCCTTTCATCGTGAATATTCTGATTCATAAGATGACCCTCACCTCTTTTAATGCATCTATGAATTCGTTTCTTCTTCCCTGAAAGATGTTTGAGCCTATGATTCATCCACTTCGGGTCATTTCTATTCGATCTTATTTCTTTATGCGAAATAAACGTTTTTTTGGGCAGCATGTATAGTGTTTAGAAAACTGTCATACTGATAGCTCTCTTCGTTACCCCAGTCCACAGATGATAGGTATCATCTAAACCCATTGTAATCTGCTAAGCGAGAATCTGGAACAGTTATTGAGTTATCCTTACTACCTTACTTCTATTCAATGCTTTAGGTAATTGATTTGTGATTGCTTGCGCAAAGTTCCTTGTTTGCCAGAACCAAGTCAAGCAGGTTATATTCCCTTGTAGGCTCTGTAAGAAACTGCTCTAAACAACAATCCTGAACTACCTCTAAGAAGTCATTAGACTCTAAATTTCCAATCAAGGATTTTTTTTATTTTATTTAAAAACATAAAGTACAATAAAAACAAAGCAAGGACGTTTCACAAATATCCAAAATGAAACGTCTAACAAATCACAATCACCATAATAAATCAAGCACTGGCACATTAACCCATAACCAATGACACATTGGGGACATCTGGATACACTAACATATTTCAGTACACCCATAAGAACAACCCAAATAAACACAAAATCACACATGTTATAAAAATACTCATTGCTATACATGTCTACCACCAGGAACACAAAACGTAATGATACTATAAACATATTGAAACCCCATCAAACAGTCCCGACCTATAACCCACATTAACTGAACATTAACCACCATCTTCCCCTGAAACATATGTCATGAACATAAGTTCATGTTCAAAAATTATATTTTGTACATTTTGTTTTTTTTACATAAAGTGTCATGTAAGACACATTATATACATTAAGCACTGTGATCACATAGCAAGTTAAAGGTTATGACAAGTGCCTCTCAATAAACACTCCCTTGTAACATTCCAGCATGTATCAACCCGTCAAAAAACACGACACTTATAAACCACATAAAAACAATGTAAGCACATAAAAATCCTATCCCAACCCTCAAATGACCCTTACAACCTCAATAGGACAGCACATGTTATAAACAGCCCCCGACCCATACGCAGATCTGACCCTAATTTCCCATTTAACTGTACCTTCACCTGTGCCCCATTATACAAAGTACGAACCCACCGCACGATCTCATCCCCAAAACCCTGCCTCCCCAGAATCAACAGCAACATATCCCTCTCTACTTTATCATAAGCTTTTTCCCAGTCTAATCCCAGTACCCCCCCTCTTGCCTACACTCGATAAAATCCCAAATACGATCATGCCCCTTACTCATGCAATGCCCAGGAATTCCATACTGACCACTTTCAATAACATGCCCCAAAATCGCTTTCATTCTATTCCCGAAAATTCTCACAAAGATTTTATAATCCGTGCATAACAATGAAATCGCCGGATAATCCCCTAAAGTTCCCCCCATCCCCTTTTGGAACCAGCACCACTACTCCAGTTCTCTGGGACTCACCCATGATACCTCCATCCTTCATCTGATTAAATAGTCCCAATAAACATGGTCTCAAGGCCTCCCAATTACGGATATAAAATTCATTGGGAAGCCCATCTATCCCTGGGGCCTTTCCCAGACTCATGCCCTGTACAGCTTTCCACACCTCCGCCTCCATGATTTCCCCCTCCATGACCACCCTGTCCTCATCACTGTTTCTACCCCTTATCGCTTCCAACACTATCGGCCTACTAGCAACTCCGCCTGTATGCTCCTCTCGCAGTCTCTCGTAGCACCTGCCCCTCCCTATATCCCCAACATTTTGCTTACCTTCAAAGACATAACCGTCATCCCCTTCTGCCTCTTCCTAAAACTGTGCAATACCGACGCCGAAGGCTTATTGTACATCCTCCACTCCCGTTCTAATCCATACCGCACTAAACCTATCATTCTGTATGTCTCGTCTTGCACGCAATTCCGCTATTTCTCCAACCTTAGTCTGCCCCCCCCCTTCATGACATCCCCTTAATTGCCCCTCAAGATATGTCTGCAAGCCATACCTCAAACGATAATCGTCCCTACTCATGCTCCTATAGTATTCCCGAATGGCAGGCTTGGCAGTCCCCTCCCACCAGTCGACTAAATCCCTCTCTCATAGCTCCAACTCCCAGATTCCCTTCCACCATTCCTCAAACCCCTCTCTCCTCCCCTCCCCCTATAGCAGACGTACATTTAACTTCCAGTAACTTCAGTAGGTTTGCACCGCACCAGCCCAACTAAGCTCAGCTAACACTCCCCTATAGTCCGAGAACCCAACATCCACACATTCTACCTTCCCCACCTCCACGACCCTAGACACATACAGTCTATCCAGCCTGGCTGCATAATCCAAGCGAGCAAAGGTGTACTCTACCCTCTCACCATCCCCTCGTACAACATTACTAACCTTTATATCCCCAAACAACTCCTGGAGCATCCAGAGGAGACACCCCCACCCCTAGGCTCGGTATCCTTCGCCCTCAGCACATAATTCCAGTCACTGCCTATAACCGACACTAAAGGCAAATCCTCTTTCGATTTCCTATTATACACCGCCGCCATATAGACCCCCACAAAACAAACCCTGACCTCCCCCCACAAACCCTCCACCCACATAACCCTCCCCCTTCTTCCATAGCTAACAGTCGAAAGGGGCTGGTCGTTCTAATCCCTACAACCACTCCACCCTTGAAGCACTCCGAACTACCTGCATATACCTGATACCCCGCCAACGTCAAATCCCTTCCAAACCTGAAATTGTGTTCCTGTAGGAAACACACATCCACATTCAACCATCTCAAGAACATCTCAACCCACCGTCGTTTGACCTCTGCTCTGAGGCCATTCACGTTCATCGTCAAGCACTTGAATACAGCAGTGGGGGTTTTTTCCTGTGCTTCTGCACCTTGGGACCTGCGCCCTTCAGTACACCCACCTTTTCGCTACATCCTTTATCCCCCTGTACCCCTTCCCTCACTTTCACCACACCCTTACCTTTCCTAACAACATCCACCCAGGTTTTTTTACAGGTCCTTTGACCTGGCATGAGGACGTCATCACTATCACATTCCTCACCCTGTCGTTTACGAGACACACCCGTCACCTCCATATCATCCACAAACTTACCAACATACTCACCCTCATTCGTTCGCACTTCAACCACAACCTCTTGCTCCTGCAAATTCAACCCAATAACACCCTCACTGTTTTCCCCACCACCGGCACCCACCACTGGCATAGTGAAGTCTGCAACACCATCCTGCATCGCCTCCACCAGGGGATCGTGAATCATATCCCGCAGCACCTCATGTAGAGGCTCCGGCAGACCTAAAGACAACTCCCCCATGGGTTCCTCCATAGCAATCTGCACCATTTCCTCCACCTGGGAGGCACCCGGCAAGGTTTGTACCCTCCCCTCCTCACAGTCCACCATATCACTCCAAGCTCCACGTCCTCTCCGATCACTTCCTCCTGCTCGACTGGCTTCCCAGCAGGCACAGTCAGCATACCTCATCCATTCTCACATCCCGTATGCTGCTTCTGTTACCTATTCATGCACGTTGCCACCATATGCCCACAGGCTCCACAAATTCTGCATGTTCTCTGTTGACCAATGTATGTGACATAGGTCTGTGTGTAGAAACCCTCCAACATCACATACAAAGGGATTTGCATCTTCAGCATCATCTTCAGGGAAACACTCCTTCTGGCAACCCAGCATAAAGCCCCTCTGCCCACCTGCCGACTGATACAGCATGTATAACTCCAAATCTTGCAAAGGTATCCCTCATATCTTCCTCGGTCGATTCGAAGGGCACATTTCTCACCCTCACCCATGTATAGTGTTTGGACACATCATGGAGGCATACATCCAAACCAGGGTTAACGGACATCCTCACTTCCTGAAATTTGTCAATCGTCCTTTCATAAGCACCGGACGAGGCAAACTTGATAAACACCCACATCCCACCATTCAGAGATATACCGTATATCTCTTCATGCCCAATGCAATACGTATCCCGTACGATCGCTCCTAGCAACACAGCTGCATTGGTAAGGTATATAGCCACCTTCAATACATCCACACAGACAGTATTCACACGTCTCCAGCGTCTATCCACCATGTTGTGAAAAACCAATAATTTGCACAACATTCACCAGGGGTCAGAGCGTACACACCCTCTCGCCACTAGAGCTGAGCTGGGCATGTAGGAATTCTAATCAATCTTTAAAGTCCTCTAGAATTATTATATTATGCCTTGTGACCTTAACAATTTCCTCCCAAAGTAGTCTCCATGCTTTTTAAAATAAAAAAACTACATAAAACCCTCAAATAAATTAGATTCATTTATAAATAATAAAATTTGTGAAGAATTAAAATATGTTCGACAAGTTAAAAATCATAACTTATAAGAATGCAACTTATGGGAATCTTTATTGAGGAAACGTTTTGCCACACAGTGGCTTCATCAGTCTAACACAAAGAAGAAAGATGTAAGGAGAAGAGGAGTTTGAGGTAATCAGTCCCACAGCCTGAAATCGATGTGTTCAGTCCATCAATCTTGTAGAAAGTACAGCACCACCTTAATACAGTGATACTGTAGTCAGGTGAGTCGAAGCGTTGATCACTGTCAGTCTTGAACCACTGATTCATCGCATGAAATAATAGGAACCTTATGACTCAAGCTGTCACTAGGTGGGATATATCATTATTAAAATTATTTAATTATTTATTTATTAAATGTTATTAATTATTATTATTATTTATTAATTATTTAGGTATTCAACACCCATAAGACTCACAGGGTCTTGTTAAATGGTTGTTAGCATAGGTGAGTGCTCTTTAAGATTTTTATATCACATATTCACATATAGATAACTTGAAAGCAATTGATAGTAAATATGCTTTCCTTTTTTGGGGGGAAGGGGTGTAGAACTCTCGAAGTGGTATAAATAGCGTAGTTATTCGTTCACTAATATAAACAAGTTTTCGAGGAGCAAATTGTATATATTAAGAAAAAATAGTGTCATTTTATATAATTTGATTTCTAATGTTTTCACCGATGCCTTTTTAGGAATGCGGAAAACGAAAAATATAAAACATGCGAGGTAGTGTTGTGAGTGGACCAGAGGCATAACGAGAAGACAATGGTTTTCCGATGTCGTTCTTTATCTGGCGTAGTGGCTGTAACTCTCAATGTGTGCCATGCCGATATTTCTGACACAAGGAGACGTGAACCACCTGCCTTTCTACACTAACACAAAGAAGCAAGCTCATTACAAACGCACACACACACACACAGGGACAGCGAAAAGGTTGGGCGAGGAGGTATGACTAGACCCCCTACAACCACAAATAGGTAAGTACAAATAGGTAAGTGCAGACACATATATCCACTAACACACACACACACAATCTTCAACACATCTATCGAAACAGGGCGACTACCTGAAGTATGGAAGACAGCAAATGTACTTCCAATTTTTAAAAAAGGAGAAAGACACGAAGCATTAAACTACAGACCAGTGTCACTGACATGTATAGTATGCAAGATCATGGAGAAGATTATCAGAAGAGTGGTGGAGCACCTAGTAAGAAATGAGCTTATCAACGACAGCCAGCACGGTTTCAGGGACGTAAAATCCTGCGTCTCAAACCTACTGGAGTTCTATGACAGGGTGACGGCAGTAAGACAAGAGAGAGAGGGGTGGGTAGATTGCATTTTCTTAGACTGTAAGAAGGCGTTTGACACAGTTCCACACAAGAGATTAGTGCAAAAGCTGGAGGACCATACAGGGATAACAGGGAATGCACTACAATGGATCAGGGAATACCTGTCAGGAAGACAACAGCGAGTCATGGTACGTGGCGAGGTGTCAGAGTGGGCGCCTGTGACGAGTGGTGTGCCACAGAGATCAGTCCTAGGACCGGTGCTGTTTCTGGTATTTGTGAACGACATGACTGAAGGAATAGACTCCGAAGTGTCCCTGTTTGCAGATGATGTGAAGTTGATGAGAAGAATTCAATTGGACGAGGACCAGGCAGAACTACAAAGGGATCTGGACAGGCTGCAGGCCTGGTCCAGCAACTGGCTCCTGGAGTTCAACCCCACCAAGTGCAAAAGTTATGAAGATTGGGGAAGGGCAAAAATGACCACAGACGGAGTACAGTCTAGGGGGCCAGAGACTACAAATCTCAATCAAGGAAAAGGATCTTGGGGTGAGTATAACACCGGGCACATCTCCTGAGGTGCACAACAACCAAATAACTGCTGCAGCATACGGGCGCCTAACAAACCTAAGAATAACATTCCGACATCTCAATAAGGAGTCATCCAGGACTCTATACACTTTGTAAGTTAGGCCCATATTGGAGAATGCAGCTCCAGTTTGGAACCCTCACCTAGCCAAGCATGTAAGGAAACTAGAGAAAGTGCAAAGTTGAAGACTCAGATGAATCACAGGGATGTTAAGAAGTATTTCTTCAGTCACAGAGTTGTCAGGAAATGGAATAGTCTGGGAAGTGATGTAGTGGAGGCAAGATCAATATATAGCTTTAAGAAGAGGTATAATAAAGCTCATGGAGCGGGAAGAGTTTCCGAGTAGAGGCCAGTGAAGAGGCGGGGCATTGAGCTGTGACCCGACCCCTGCAATCACAACTAGGTAAGTACACAACATACATATAGACACATACAAACATGTATACCTGGAGTATATGTGGAGAGGGTTCTGTGGGTCAACGCCCCGGAGGCCCGGTCTGAGACCAGGCCTCATGACGGAAGGGATCGAGTCAAAAATGTCCCTGTTTACAGACGATGTGAATATAAGGAGAATATAAGTGGAAGAGAATAATGTAAGCCTACACGGGAATCTGGATAGGCTGCAAACCTGGTCTGACAAATGACTAGTGGGATTTTACCCCATCAAGTGCAAAGTTATGAAGATTGTGGAAGGACAAAGGAAACCACAGACGGAGTACAGCCTATGAGGTCAAAGACTGTAAAACTCACTCAAGGAAATGAATTTTGGGGTAAGCATCTTACCTGGCACATCACCTGAAGCGCACATAAACCAAATGACTGCTGTAGCATATGGGCGCCTGGTAAACCTGAGAATAATGTTTCGACTTCTAAGTAAGTAGTCATTCACGAGTTTGTACACACTGTATGTCAACCCAATATTGGAATATATAGCACCAGTATGGAACCCACACCTCGTCAAACACGTCAATAAATTAGAGAAAGAGCAAAAGTCTGCAACAAGACTAGTCCCAAAACTGAGAGGTTTGTCCTACGCGGAGAGGTTAAGGGAACTCAACAGGACAACACTACAAGACAGGAAGGATAGGGGACACTTGATAAGAATACATATAATACTGAGAGGAATTTACAGGGATAGGGACAGAAAGTTTCAGAGATGGGATACAGCAGCAAGGGGTCACAACTGGAAGTTGAAAATTCAGATGAGTCACAGGGATGTTAGGAAATATTTTTTTAGCCATAGAGTTCTCACAGCCCCTCCTCTACTCTACGCAATAGAACCCCACAGCAAACTGCCAGGTCTTCCACTTCCACAGCCCCCACAAACCCCATATAATACAGTGCTGAAGAGGAAACTGAAGGTTTGGTACACCAATGCTGATGGAATAATGAATAAGTGGGAGGAGTGGCACGAAAGAATCAGAGGCATGTCATCATAGCTCTCATGGAATCCACTCTTACAGGAATGATAACAAACGCCATCTTTCCATCTGGATATCAAATCCTGAGGAAAGACAGAGGAGATGGCATGTCAAGACAGAGAAGCAAGCGACTATATTATAGGAACACCTCAAACTGGAGGTCCCAAGGTGGAAATTACAGCTATGTATAACCCACCACAGAATAGCAGGAGGCCAAGACAAGAGATTGATGAGAGTAACAGGGACATGGTCGATACACTGGCTGAAGTAGTAAACATAGAATATGTGAAGAGGGCAAAGCTACTGGTTATGGGTGACTTACTTTGCAAGGAAATTGACTGGGAAAACCTGGAGCCACAAGGGGGCCCAGAAATATGGTGGGCTAAGGTAACGGAGGTTGCAGTGGTAAACCTCATGCATCAACACGTTTGCGAAACTACCAGAGAGAGAGGAGAGGACGATCCAGTAAGTCTGGACCTTGTATTCACTCTGAGTAGTTCAGATATTGAGTACATAACATATGAAATACCCCTCGGAGCTAGTGATCACATCGAATACATAGTACAATTACAAGTGGAAAAGGAAGCAGGAAGGGCAGAACGAATGAAGCCAAACTACAAAAGAGGTGACTACACAGGCATGAAGAACTTCCTACACGAGGTTCAGTGGGAAAGAGAATTGGCAAGAAAATCAGTAAATTATATGATGGAATATGTGACAACAATATGCAAGGGCAACAGAAACAATGAGAAGGCCCAAACGAAACCTTGGTTCACCCAAAGATGTAGAGGCCAAGACTAAGTTCACAAGGGAAAGGAAGAAGTATAGAAGATAAAGGACCCAGGAAAATAAGGAAATTATTCGAAGAGCCAGAAAAGAATGAGCACAGAAAAGGAGGGAGGCCCAGCAACAATACGAAAATGACAGTCACATCAGGAGAACAACAGTCAAAGACCAGGTAATCAGGCTGAATTAGGAAGGAGGGGAGATCACAAGAAACGACAGATAAGTACTTCAAGAGTTAAACAAGAGATTTAAAGTAGTTTTTACAGTGGAGACAGAAATGACTCCAGAAAGATGGAGAGGTATGGTACACCACCAAGTGCTGGACACAATAAATACAACCAAAGGCGATGGGGCCGGACAACATCTCTCCGTGGGTCCTGAGAGAGGGAGCAGAGGCGTTCTTTGTACCACAAACAACAACAATCAATAAATCTATCGAAATAGGGCGACTACCTGAGGTATGGGAGACAGCAAATGTAGACCGAGTTTTTGAAAAAAGGAGAGAGACACACAGCACTAAAGTACAGACCAGTATCACTGACATGTAAAGTATGCCGAGTCATGGAGAAGATTATGAGGAGAAGAGTGGTGAAGCACCTAGAAAGGAAGCAGCTTATTCACTACAACCAGGACGGTTTCAGGGAAGGGGAATCCTTTGTCACAAACCTTCTTAAGTTCTAAGACAAGGTGACGGCGGTAAGGCAAAAGAGAGAGAGAGGGATGGGTAGATTGCGTTTTCTTGGTCTGTAAAAAGGCTTTTGACACAGTTCCACACAAAAGATTATTGCAAAAGTTGGAGGACCAGGCAGGTATAAAAGGGAAGGCACTGCAATGGATCAGAGAAAAAATGACAGGAAGACAAAAGAAAGTCATTGTAAGTGACGAGGTGTCAGACTGGGCGCCTGTGACGAGCGGGGTTCCACAGGGATTTGTCCTAGGACCGGTGCTGTTTCTGGTATATGTGAATGACATGACAGAAGGGATAGACTCAGAAATGTCCCTGTTTGCAGACGATGTGAAGCTAATGAGAAGAATTCAATCAGACGAGAATCAGGAAGGACTACAAAGAGACCTGGACAAGCTGAAGGCCTGGTCCCGCAACTGTCTCCTAGAGTTTAACTCCACCAAGTGCAAAGTCATAAAGATCGGGGAGGGCAAAGAAGACCGCAGACAGAGTACAATCTAGCTGACCAAAGACTGCAAACCTCACTCAAGGAAAAGTATCTTGGGGTGAGCATAATACCGAGCTCATCTCCAGAGGCGCACATCAACCAAATAACTGCTGGAACATACGGGCGACTAGCAGACCAATCCCGGAGCTAAGGGGCATGTCCTACGAGGAGAGGTTAAGGAAAATCGGCCTGACGACACTAGAGGAGAGGAGGGTTAGGGGAGATATGATAACGACAAATAAAATACTGAGAGGAATTGACAAGGTGGACAGACACAGGATGTTCCAAATAATTGGACACAACAGCAATGGGTTGCAATTGGAAGTTAAAGACTCAGATGAGTCACAGGGATGCTAGGAAGTATTTCTTCACTCGTAGAGTTGTCAGGATGTAGAATAATCTGGGGAGTGATGTATTGGAGGCAGGATCCATACATTGCTTTAAAAAGAGGCATGATAAAGCTCATTTAGCATGGAGAGATTGGAACTAGCAGCGAACAGTGAAGAGCGGGGTCAATAGCTATGACTCGATCCCTGGAACCACAATTAGGTGAGTACACACACAATCTCACACACACACACACACACACACACACACACACACACACACACACACACATACACACACATAGCTTTAAGAGGTATGATAAGGCTCTCGAAGCCAGGTACTTCCCTGTACTTTCTGCTTCTAACCATTTAACTGATAAACGAACTGACTGTCGATACCCCATGCTGTCACAACAGGTGTTTTGATTACAACCAGTCACGCAAGTGTTTGTCATTCCCACTGAATGGTCAGACGACCTCTCTACATATGTAAATCTTGTTATAGCAGAGTTGGGGTTAAATGTGAATGCCTTGTAGATAGTCAACTAAGTCATTTCTTTACCAAATTTGAGTTTTGCTTTACTTTGTAATTTATGTGTTATACTGCCTTGTGTGACTGTGAGTCACCTTACATGATTGTGCCTTACAGTGTGTGTGTATGTATGTGTGTACTCACCTAGTTGTTGTTGCAGGGGTCGATTCACAGCTCCTGGCCCCGCCTCTTCACTGGCCGCTACTGGGTCACTCTCCCTGCGCCATGAGCTTTATCATACCTCTTCTTAAAGCTATGCATGGAACCTGCCTCCACTACATCGCTTCCCAAACTATTCCACTTCCCGACCACTATGTGACTGAAGAAATACTTCCTAACATCTCTGTGATTCATCTGAGTCTTCAGCTTCCAACTGTGTCCCCTTGTTGCTGTGTCCCATCTCTGGAACATTCTGTCTTTGTCCACCTTGTCAATTCCTCTCAGTATCTTATATGTCGTTATCATGTCCTCCCTATCTCTCCTGTCCTCCAGTGTCGTCAGGTCGATTTTCCTTAACCTCTCCTCGTAGGACATACCCCTTAGGTCCGGGACTAGTCTTGTTGCAAACCTTTGCACTTTCTCTTGCTTCTTTACGTGTTTGGCTAGGTGTGGGTTTGAAACTGGTGCTGCATACTCCAGTATGGGCCTAACGTACACAGTGTACAGGGTCCTGAACGATTCTTTATTAAGATGTCGGAATGCTGTTCTTAGGTTTGCTAGGCGCCCGTATGCTGCAGCAGTTATTTGGTTGATGTGCGCCTCAGGAGATGTGCCTGGTGTTATACTCACCCCAAGATCTTTTTCCTTGATTGAGGTTTGTAGTCTCTGGCCCCACTAGACTGTACTCCGTCTGCGGTCTTCTTTGCCTTTCCCCAATATTCATGACTTTGCACTTGGTGGGGTTGAACTCCAGGAGCCAATTTCCGGACCAGGCTTGCAGCCTGTCCAGATCCCTTTGTAGTTCTGCCTGATCCTCGTCCGATTGAATTCTTCTTATCAACTTCACATCATCTGCAAACAAGTACACTTCGGAGTCTATTCCTTCCGTCATGTCGTTCACAAATACGAGAAACAGCACCGGTCCTAGGACTGACCCCTGTGGAACCCCACTCGTCACCGGCGCCCACTCTGACACCTCGCCACGTACCATGACTCGCTGCTGTCTTCCTGACAGGTATTCCCTGATCCATTGTAGTGCCTTCCCTGTCACCACTGCCTGGTCCTCCAGCTTCTGCACTAATCTCTTGTGTGGAACTGTGTCAAACGCCTTCTTACAGTCCAAGAATATGCAATCTACCCACCCCTCTCTCTCTTGTCTTACTGCTGTCACCATGTCGTAGAACTCCAGTAGGTTTGTGACACAGGATTTCCCGTCCCTGAAACCGTGTTGGCCGTCGTTGATGAGATCATTCCTTTCTATGTGTTCCACCTCTCTTCTCCTGATTATCTTCTCCATGACCTTGCATACTATACATGTCAGTGACACCGGTCTGTAGTTTAGTGCTACGTTCCTGTCTCCTTTTTTAAAAATTGGAACTACATTTGCTGTCTTCCATACCTCAGGTAGTTGCCCTGTTTCGATAGATGTGTTGAAGATTGTTGTTAAGGGTACACACAGCTCCTCTGCTCCTTCTCTCAGGACCCATGGTGAGATGTTATCCGGCCCTATCGCCTTGAGGTATCTAGCTCGCTTAGTAGCCTCTTCACTTCCTCCTCAGTTGTGTGTATTGTGTCCAGCACCTGATGGTGTACCCTACCTCTCCTCCTTTCTGGAGGCCCTTCTATCTCCTCTGTGAACACCTCTTTGAATCTCAGGTTGAGTTCCTCACACACTTCGCGGTCATTTCTTGTGACCTCCCCTCCTTCCTTCCTCAGCCTGATCACCTGGTCCTTGACTGTTGTTCTACTCCTGATCTGGCTGTACAACAGCTTCAGGTCAGATTTGGCTTTCGCTGCTATGTCATTCTCGTACTGTCTTTGGGCCTCCCTTCTTACCTGTGCATAATCATTTCTGGCTCTACGACTGCACTCCTTATTCTCCTGGGTCCTTTGCCTTCTGTACCTCTTCCATTCCCTGGCACACTTGGTTTTGGCTTCCCTGCACCTTTGGGTGAACCATGGGCTCATCCTGGCTTTTTCGCTTCTCCTGTTACCCTTGGGTATAAACCTCTCCTCAGCTTCCTTGCAAATTGTTGTCATATATTCCATCATCTCGTCTAATGACTTCCCTGCCAGCTCTCTGTCCCACTGAACTCCGTGCAAGAAGTTCTTCATGCCCACGTAGTCACCTTTCTTGTAGTTTGGCTTCATTTGTGCAGCACTTCCTGCTTCCCCCTCCACTTGTAACTCTACTATGTATTCGAAGCTTAGTACCATATGATCACTGGTCCCAATGGGACTTTCATGTGTGATGTTCTCAATATCTGTTCTACTCAGGGTGAATACTAGGTCCAGTCTCGCTGGTTCGTCCCCTCCTCTCTCTCTGGTAGTGTCCCTTACATGTTGGTACATGAGATTTTCCAGGACCACCTCCAGCATCTTAAACCTCCACGTTTCTTGGTCCCCATGTGGCTCTAACTTCTCCCAATCGATTTCCTTATGGTTGAAGTCACCCATGATCAGTAGCTTCGCCCTGCTTGCTCGAGCCCTTCTGGCCACTTCGGCCAGTGTGTCAATCATCGCTCTATTACTCTCATCATACTCTTGCCTTGGCCTCCTGCTGTTCTGTGGTGGGTTATACATCACTGCAATTACCACCTTGGGACCTCCAGACTGTAGCGTTCCTAATATGTAATACCCAGCTTCTCCTCTGTCTCCTCTCTCTAGCTCGTCAAAATCCCATTGGTTTTTGATCAGCAGTGCCACTCCTCCACCCCCTCTGTTCCTTCTGTCTTTCCTCAGGATCTGGTATCCCATTGGAAAGATGGCATCTGTTATCATACCTGTGAGCTTGGTTTCTGTGAGAGCTATTATGTCCGGTGATGCCTCTTTGACTCTTTCGTGCCACTCCTCCCACTTATTTGTTATTCCAACAGCATTGGTGTACCATACCTTCAGTTTCCTCTCTAACACTGTGTTTTGGGGGGTCTGTGGGGGTGGGGGACCTGGCGGTGTACTGTGGGATTCTATAGTGTTGGGTGGGGGGTGTGAGTGTGGGTTGTAGTTTGTGTTGGGATAGTGTGCTTGGTTGTTGGGTGTTGGGGAGGGTTTTGTGTGTGGTTGCTCTTGTTGCTCTGCCCTGCTCTGGTTGTACTCTACTGATTCTGTCCTTGTCTCTCCTCCCAGCTCCTTTCGTCTGATTTTGTTCTGTCTCGGTCTAGGAACACCCTCTTGTAGCCTTCCGTTCCCTTCAATTGTGGCTTCTCTTGGAGGATTCTGTCCCGCACTGTTTCTGTCCTGAGAATCAGCTTGAGCAGTCGATTTCTTCCCTTCGAGTACCCCCCCCTATTCTCTGAAAATTTACAATCTCGGACATGTCTTCTTCGCCTATTGCTTTGAGTATGTTCTCAATCTCCTTTCTTTCTGCATGCCGTCTTTCCGTGTGTGTCCTTTCCTCTCTCTCCTTCAGCCCATGAATAAACACTGCCTTTGCCCTCTCCTCTTCCCATTGCCTTTCCCTCTGCAGCTCAGGTTCCTGTCTATACATGGCCATTTTCTCCCTTTTTTTTCCTGTAGCTCTTGGTGACATGATCGTTCCTCTGCATTTGCCCTATTCCCTTCTCCACCTCCTCCCAGCTGCACTGCTTGGTAAGCAGATACGGCCGACGAGTAAGTTATATCTCCTTCCTGTGTGTGTACTCACCTAGTTGTACTCACCTAGTTGCTGTTGCAGGGGTCGAGACATAGCTCCTGGCCCCGCCTCTACACTGGCCGCTACTGGGTCACTCTCCCTGCGCCAGGAGCTTTATCATACCTATTATTAAAGCTATGTATGGAACCTGCCTCCACTACATCGCTTCCCAAACTATTCCACTTCCCGACCACTCTGTGACTGAAGAAATACTTCCTAACATCCCTGTGATTCATCTGAGTCTTCAACTTCCAACTGTGTCCCCTTGTTGCTGTGTCCCATCTCTGGAACATTCTGTCTTTGTCCACCTTGTCAATTCCTCTCAGTATTTTATATGTCGTTATCATGTCCCCCCTATCTCTCCTGTCCTCCAGTGTCGTCAGGTCGATTTCCCTTAACCTCTCCTCGTAGGACCTACCCCTTAGCTCAGAGATTAGTCTTGTTGCAAACCTTTGCAATTTCTCTAGTTTCTTTACGTGCTTGGCTAGTTGTGGGTTCCAAACTGGTGCTGCATACTCCAGTATGGGCCTAACGTACACAGTGTACAGGGTCCTGAAATGGAGGGGAGAATAAAGGGAGAGAGGGAGGGAGGTAGGAAGAATTCACTGGTGTCGAAAACAAGGAGGGTTAAGAACATAAGAACATAAGAAAGGAGGAACACTGCAGCAGGCCTGTTGGCCCATACTAGGCAGGTCCTGCACAATCCGTCCCACTAACCCTTATTAAGATGTCGGAATGCTGTTCTTAGGTTTGCTAGGCGTGTGTGTGTGTGTGTACTCACCTAATTGTGGTTGCAGGGGTCGATACTTAGCTCCTGGCCCCGCCTTGTGTGTACTCACCGATTTGTACTCACCTATTTGTGGTTGCAGTGGTCGAGTCATAGCTCCTGGCTCTGCCTCTTCACTGATTGCTACTAGGTTCTCTCTCTCTCCTTGCTCCATGAGCTTAATCAAACCTCGTCTTAAAACTATGTATGGTTCCTGCCTCCACTACGTCGCTTTCTAGGCTATTCCACTTCCTGACAACTCTATGACTGAAAAATACTTCCTAACATCCTTTGACTCATAGGAGTCTTCAACTTCCAATTGTGACCCCTTGTTTATGTGTCCCCTCTCTGGAACATCTTGTCTCTGTCCACCTTATCTATTCCTCGCATGTCTCCCCTAACCCTCCTGTCCTCTAGTGTCGTCAGGCCGATTTCCCTTAACCTTTCTTCGTAGGACAATCCCTTAGCTCTGGGACTAGTCTTGTTGCAAACCTTTGCACTTTCTCTAATTTCTTGACCAGGTGTGGGTTCCAAACTGGTGCTGCATACTTCAGTATGGGCCTGACGTATATGGTGTACAGAGTCTTGAACGATTCCTTAGTGAGGTATTGGAACGCTATTCTTAGGTTTGCCAGCCGCCCGTATGCTGCAGCAGTTATCTGATTGATGTGTGCCTCAGGAGATGTGCTCGGTATTATACTCACCCCAAGATCTTTTTCCTTGAGTGAGGTTTGCAGTCTTTGGCCACCTAGACTATACTCTGTCTGTGGTCTTCTTTGCCCTTCCCCGATCTTCATGACTTTACATTTGGCAGGGTTAAATTCAAGGAGCCAGTTACTGGACCAGGCTTGTAACCTGTCCAGGTCTCTTTGTAGTCCTGCCTGATCCTCGACTGATTTAATTCTTCTCATTAACTTCACATCATCTGCAAACAGGGACACTTCTGAGTCTATCCCTTCCGTTATGTCATTCACATATACCAAAAACAGTACAGGTCCTAGAACTGACCCTTGTGGAACCCCACTCGTCACAGGTGCCCACTCTGACACCTCGTCACGTACCATGACTCGTTGTTGCCTCCCTGTCAGAAATTCTCTGATCCATTGCAATGCCTTTCCTGTTACGTGTGCCTGATCATCTAGCTTTTGCATTAACCTCTTGTGAGGAACTGTCGAACGCCTTATTGCAGTCCAAGAAAATGCAGTCTATCCACCCCTCTCTCTCGTGTCTTACTTCTGTTACCTTGTTATAAAACTCCAGTAGGTTTGTGACACAGGATTTTCCTTCCCTGAAACCGTGCTGTTTGTCGTTTATAAGATTGTGTCTTTCTAGGTGCTCCACCACTCTCCTCCTGATGATCTTCTCCATGACTTTGCATACTATACACGTCAGTGACACAGGTCTGTAGTTTAATGCCTCGTGTCTGTCTCCTTTCTTAAAAATTGGGACTACATTTGCCATCTTCCACGCCTCAGGTAGTTGCCCAGTTTCAATGGATGTGTTGAAGATTTGTGTTAGTGGCACACACAACATCTTTGCTCCCTCTCTAAGGACCCACGGAGAAATGTTGTCAGGTCCCACCGCTTTTGAGGTATCGAGTTCACATAGCAGCTTCTTCACCTCCTCCTCGGTTGTGTATTTCATCCACCACTTGTTGGTATACCTCCCTATTCTGAATTCCTTAAATTCTGAATTCTTTAAATCTCATGTTGTGCTCCTCACATACCTCTTGGTCGTTTCTTGTGAACTCCCCACCTTCCTTCCTCAACCTGATTACCTGGTCCTTGATTGTTGTTTTCCTCCTGATGTGGCTATAAAACAGCTTCGGGTCAGACTTGACTTTTGATGCTATATCATTTTCATATTGTCGCTGAGCCTCCATTCTTACCTGTGCATATTCGTTTCTGGCTCTTCGGCTAATCTCTTTATTTTCCTGGGTCCTTTGTCATCTGTACTTTTTTCATTCTCTATTACACTTAGTTTTTGCCTCCCTACACCTCTGGGTGAACCAAGGACTCGTTCTGGTCTTCCCATTACTTCTGTTTCCCTTGGGGACAAACCTCTCCTCTGCCTCTTTGCATTTGGTTGTCACATATTCCATCATTTCTTTTACTGGTTTTCCTGCCAATTCTCTCTCCCACTGAACGTTTGTAGGAAGTTCCTCATGCCTGTGTAGTCCCCCCTTTTGTAGTTTCGTTTCTTCCTTCCTATTCCTGCTCCCCTCTCCACTTGTAGCTCAACTATATAATCAAAACACAGAACCAAATGATCACTAGCTCCAAGGGGCCTTTCATACGTGATATCCTCGATGTCCGAACTACTCAAGGTGAATACTAGGTCCAGTCTTGCTGGATCATCCCCACCTCTCTCTCTGGTAGTGTCTCTAACATGTTGATGCATGAGGTTTTCCAGTACCACATCAATCATCTTGGCTCTCCATGATTCAGGACCCCCGTGGGGCTCCAGGTGTTCCCAATCAATCTTCTTGTGATTGAAATCACCCATAACTAGTAACTTTGCTCTCCCCATGTGGGCTCTTCTGGCCACCTCGGCTAGTGTGTCTACCATTGCTCTGTTGCTCTCGTTGTATTCTTCTCTTGGCCTCCTGCAGTTCTGTGGTGGGTTGTACATTACAGCAATTACCACCTTATGGCCCTCAGACTGAATTGTTCCTACTATGTAGTCCCTTTCGCCCATTCCATCCATTCCTTCCACTTCCTCAAATCCCCACCTGTTCTTAATGAGCATTGCAACTCCTCCTTCCCCTCTGCTCCCTCTATCTTTCCTGAGGATTTGATATACGGGTGGAAAGATTGCATCTGTTATCATCCTCGTGAGTTTCGTTTCTGTGAGTGCTATTATGTCTGGGGATATCTCCTTTATTCTTTCATGCCACTCCTCACATTTATTTGTTATACCATCTGCATTTGTATACCAAACCTTCAACTTCTTTTCTAAAACCATAGTCTGGGGGGTACGTTGGGGTTGGGAAAGTAGGAGACCTGATGGGGAACTATGGGTGGTTGGTGTGAAGGTGGAGTTTGTAATGAGGTGGGTGGAATCATTGGGTATGGCATGTGTGTTTTGGGTTAGATTGTTTGGTTGCATTGGGGTTGTCCTGGTTGGGGGACATCTGAAGGTGGTTGTATTAGAGCTTCCTCCTGAGTCTGGGTTCTCCTGTCCATCTCACTTTCCTCCTTTTGTTTCAGTACCCTCTCTTTCAGTCTCTGTCTTTCTTATTGTGTTCTGTCATGGTCGAGATACACCCTCCGGTACTCTGACATATCCCTTAGTCAATTCTGCTTTGAAAATCACTTTGACTGGCCAGATTCTTCCTCTTGCAAACCCCCCTATTCTCAGAAAATTTGCCAGCTGGGTCATGTCATCTCCTATTGCTTTCATGATGTTTTCAATCGCATTTTTCTCTCCTTGTCTTCTTGCTTCATAAGTTTCCTCTTCAGCTTCCTGGAGCCCATAAACAAAGACTCTCTCTTTCATTCTCCCACTGCCTATCCCTATGTAACCCCTGATTCGATTTAGTTGCCTCCATTGCAGCTTTCCTTTCTTCAATCTCTTCACTGTCTGTTATCCCTTGGCCCAGTGGCCTGTCGCTTTCCCTTCTTAACTTTTCCTGTGCACTGCTGTGGCCTGTTAGGGCTTCTACGTATAGCTTAGCTGTCCCTTTTTCTACACTCCCCTCGATTGTGTGTGTGTGTGTGTGTGTTTGTGTGTGTGTGTACTCACCTAATTGTACTCACCTAATTGTGGTTGCAGGTGTCGAGACTCAGCTCCTGGCCCCGCCTCTTCGCTGTCCACTACTGGGTCTCTGCTCTCCCTGCTCTATGAGCTTTATCATACCTTGTCTTAAAACTATGTATGGTTTCCCACCTCCACTATATCGTTCGCTAGACTATTCCACTTCCTGACTACTCTATGGCTGAAGAAATGCTTCCTAACATCCCTTTGACTCATCTGAGTCTTCAGCTTCCAGTTGTGCCCCCTTGTTTCTGTGTTCCCTCTCTGGAACATCCTGTCACTATCTACCTTGTCGATTCCCCGCAGTATTTTGTATGTCGTTATCATGTCTCCTCTAACTCTTCTGTCCTCCAGTGTTGTTAGTCTTATTTCCCTCAACCTTTCTTCATAGGACAGTCCCCTGAGTTGTGGAACTAGCCTTGTCGCAAACCTTTGCACTTTCTCTATATGTGTGTGTGTGTGTGTGGATAAATTTATCCAGGAGGGGAGTATCGGCCCCCTTCAGCCCTTTCAGCCCCTTTCAGCCCTTTCAGCATGAGGGACGACCTCTCAGAAAAGGCAGTGGCGTCTTATTTGCTACTTCATCAAGTAATTGGAAGCAGATTTAAAAGTCACTAGACACGCCACATCCTTGTAAGATACGTCACAGCTGACCACTGTTGCAACTAGGAGGGGTTAATGAGAGACAATCGATCTCTTACAGTAGTAGGAAAATTAAGAAAATTCTACACCCACTTTAGTACCATTTTAAAGATAGCATACACAGTCGTCTAAGCCCAGACATCAAGACATTAGGCATTCTGCATTGCTTCCTGTAGAAGTTTGGCAAACAAAAGAAACATGCTTGATCGACACCTCTTTTGTGTGTCGGATGATGCCCAGGGCGAGCCAGGGCAAGCTGGGGCCAGCGGAGGGTGTCATAGATCAGATTGCAATAAACTTCGGACTGAGGAGCTTGTTATGAGTGCGCACATTGACCTAAACAACGAAAGAACAGTGCGTACTCATCCTTACTGACAATCTCCATCTACACAAATTAAATAATATAAAGAAGTGTGCGAAGCTTCTTATGACATTACAGTGAGATGAACAAATAGACAAATATTGAAGAATGTATAGTGACATTGCGAGTGTTACAAAGTTCCAGACTAGGACATGTGACATTCCTCAAAGACACTTATTCTTCAATCAAGACAGTGGTTATCCGTATTCTTCAATCAAGACAGTGGTTATCCGGGTGATACTTAAGGGTCCGATACACATACCCAGGTAAATCTGCTTAGACATTTAGAAGTTCAGTTGACTGCACAGTTAGGAACTGATGTATGTTCTGGGCAGATTTATCATACACCCGGTGAAACGTGGGCTTTTTAGCCCAACCCAGTGAGTACCCAGCATTGTTCAGTATTCAGTTACTGAATGTATATTGCTATATGCTCCTCAGGGGCAATTATTCACATACTCACTTTATACTTACTTGTCCCCTACAGCTAAGTGGCGGTAGAACACACTGGGTCACATCGGAGGAGCTTTCTGGGTGCAGCTGCAGAAAGCTGACCCAGCAACAAAGATAAGTACAGTATTTCTTGTGTTCCTGTACAAATTGTTGGTGTTCTACAAATGAAAATTTAACCACAGTGTGTGTGTGTGTACGTGTGAGTTTGTATGTATGTGTGCGTTTGTTTTGTGTGTGTTCTAGTCATTTAGTTGCTAAGATGTTTAGTGTTAAATAGTTGCTCTGCATGACTATGCCTACTTACATGACTGAGTGTTAATATATGCAGTACTTACATGACTGAGTGTTAATATATGCAGTACTTACATGACTGAGTGTTAATATATGCAGTACTTACATGACTGAGTGTTAATATACGACGGAGTGTTAACATACATGACTGAGTGTTAACATACAGGACTGTGTGCAGATTTACATGAGTAAGTGTTAACATACATGATTGTGTCTATCTATATGACTGTAGATAAACTTTTATTGTTCATTGATCATTCATGTCCTCTATGATTTTTGGACCTTCACAAGGTTACTCTTCCTTGTTAAGTACTCTTCACACTTTTTTATAATTTACACCAGAACCCGACCACCTCATGAGATCCACTGCAGTTCACTGTTATCAACTACTATGATCCACAAGAATATATATATATATATATATATATATATATATATATATATATATATATATATATATATATATATATATATATATATATATATATATATATATATATATTTATATATAATATATATATATATATATATATATATATATATATATATATATATATATATATATATATATATATATATATATATATATATATATATATATATATATGTTGCTTAATAGGTAAAATTAAATCTAAACTTATCTAACTTGAATCCATTATTGCAGGTTCTCTCTTGGAGAGATATCCTCAAGACCTTATTTATATCCCCTTTGTTAATACCCATTTTCCACTTGTATACCTCGATCATGTCTACCCTCTTTCTTCGTCTTACAAGTGAATGTAATTTAAGGGTCTTCAATCCATCTTCATACGGAAGATTTATAATGCTATGTATTAATTTAGTCATTGTACGCTGAATGTTTTCTAACGAATGTACATCCATTCTTTAATATGGAGACCAGAACTGAGCTGCGTAATCTAGGTGAGGCCTTACTAATAATGTATAAAGCTGTAATATAACCTCTGGAATTCTGTTGCTTACACTTCTTGATATAAATCCCAGTAATCTATTTGCCTTATTACGTACGCTTATGCACTGCTCTCTTGGTTTAAGGTTGCTGCTTACCATAACCCCTAAATCCCTTTCGCAATCTGAATGGCTAAGTTCTATATTATTTAACTTATAAGTGCTAGGGTTATGGACACTGCCTAGCTTCAGAACCTTGCATTTATCCACATTGAACTGCCTTTGCCACTTTTCTGACCATAAATTAAGTTTGTCTAAATCCTCCTTAAGTTCCCTGACATCTACGTTTGAATCAATTATCCTACCTATCTTCGTATCGTCGGCAAATTTGCTCATATCACTAGTAATTAACTCGTCAAGGTCATTGATATATATTATAAACAACAAAGGGCCTAAGACTGATCCGTGTGGAACGCCACTTGTTACTGATCCCCATTCGGATTTAACCCCATTTATGCACACTCTCTGCTTCCTATTGTTGAGCCATGACACGATCCATGACAGCACTTTTTCCCGAATGCATGAGCTGCCACTTTCCTTAACAGTCTCTGGTGCGGTACCCCATCAAAAGCCTTACTAAAATCTAAATAAACAATATCAAATTCCTTATCATGATCAACAGTCTCAAAAGCTTTACCGAAGAAAGTTAATAAATTAGTTAGGCAGGAACGGCCCCTCGTGAATCCATGCTGAGTATCATTAATCAAATTATGTTTATCCAAATGGCTTCTTATAATATCAGCTATAATGGACTCTAGTAATTTACCTACAATTGAGGTCAGGCTTATTGGGCGGTAATTTGATGGTAGTGACTTGTCCCCTGCTTTAAAAATAGGAATTACATTAGCCATCTTCCACATATCACACACTACACCTGTTTGAAGAGATAAGTTAAAAATATTAGTTAATGGTTCACAGAGTTTCATTTTGCATTCCTTAAGAACCCTTGCAAAAAGTTCATCAGGACCGGCAATTTATTTTGTTTCAGTCGGTCTACTTGTTTCATACCCATTTCACTAGTGTCTGTGATATTACATAATTTATCTTCTTCAGGGCCACTATAAAAATTAATTACTGGGATATTATTATTGTCTTCCTGTGTGAAAACCGAGAGGAAATAATTATTAAAAATAGAGCACATATTATTTTCCTTGTCAGTAAGATGCCCAGAGTTATTTTTAAGGGGACCTATCTTATATCTAACTTTTGTTCTGTAAACCTGGAAAAAACTTTTTGGGTTAGTTTTTGAATCCCTAGCAACTTTAATTTCATAGTCCCGTTTAGCTTTTCTTATCACCTTTTTAATGTCCGTCTTAATGTCAGTATACTGATTTATAAGATGACCCTCACCTCTTTTTATGTGCCTATAAATTCCTTTCTTCTGCCCTAAAAGATATTTGAGCCTATTATTCATCCATTTTTGTCATTTCAACTTGATCTAATTTCTTTATACGGGATAAATGTTCTTTGGGCAGCCTGTATAGTGTTAATAAAACTGTCATATTGATAGCTCTCTTTGTTACCCCAGTCCACAGATGATAAGTGTTCTCTAATCCCATTGTAATCTGCTAAGCAAAAATCTGGGACCGTTACTGAGTTATCCCTACTGTCATACATCCATTCAATGTAAAAGGTAATTGATTTGTGGTCGCTTGTGCCGAGTTCCTCTGTAATTTCTAAATTAATAACAAGGGTTTCCTTGTTTGCCAGAACCAATTCAAGTAGGTTTTTTCCCCTTGTAGGTTCTGTCACAAACGGCTTCAAAAAATAATCCTGAACTACTTCTAAAAAGTCGTTAGAATCTAAATTCCCTGTCAAGAAACTCCAATCAATTTGACTAAAGTTAAAGTCCCTAAAATTACTATGTTATCGTGCCTTGTGGCCTTAACAATTTCCTCCCAAAGTAGTCTCCCTTGTTCCCTATCTAAGTTTGAAGGACGATATATCACGTCTATAATAAATTTTTCACACCCCTCTGAAAATTCTATCCAGACAGACTCTGTATGTGTTATATTAGACTTTATACCCGTTTTTATGCAACAATTTAAATGATCACGAAAATAGAGTGCCACCCCACCCCCCTTCCCGATACTTCTGTCTACTTGGAACAATTTAAAACCCTGAATGTGACATTCAGCAGGCATGTCCCGATTTTTCATATTAAACCATGTCTCAGTTATTGCAAAAACATCAATATTACCCGCACTTGCAACTAATCTCAACTCGTCCATCTTATTCCTAACACTACGACTATTGGTGTAATATACATTTAAAAACCCTCCTTTCTCTTTACCCTTCCTGCTCCTTTCTGTTTTACCACTATACCTATTACTGTCCTTGTCACCAAGTGCCACTGGCTTTCCAGTATCCACCCTATTCCGCCTATTACTAGTTCCCCTAGTACTCATAATATTACTACACTCGGATTTCACTGTTTTTCCCCAAAAACCCATACCACTAACTTTTTCTAGTTAAAGCTCTAACAGCTCCCTCCACTGCAGTTGCCAGTGCCCCCACCCCAGACCTAGATAAGTGAACCCCATCCCTGGCATACATGTCATTTCTACCATAGAAGAGGTCCCAGTTGTCAATGTGCATTTTCCTTACAGTAATATATATATATATATATATATATATATATATATATATATATATATATATATATATAATTTGGGAATACATTCACAAAAACCCAAGGCAAACACAAACCAGGCCTATGCAAATTCTATGCACTTGGTATCTGCAGGCATGGAATATCTGGAAAAACGGATGGGACGTGTAACGTTGACCACCCCGCTCATATGACCACCCCGTGCCCATGACAACAGGAAAATGCAACCTCACTTCCTGTAAGCTTTTCCATCCTGAAATGTGTCACTCTTCAGTTCAGGAAAGACAGTGCTATAATTTATATTGCCAGGCACACCATCTAAAGGGTACAATAGGATACAAAATATCCAGAACATGGGAAAACCTGGGTAGCCACAGCCACTCCAGAGAAAGAGGTTTTTTAGAGCCAGTAAGGAAAAAAAACTTGCAGGAAATGACAGAAATCGTACACCAACTCCGATCATTTCTGGAGTGGAATCATAGTCGATGGCCTCCACTCCAAAACAACAGATATTACAGCCGGGAAAAAAAGAATCCCCTCCCATACCACCAATCCGACGATATTCTTCTTTGCAAATATACAGGGTCTAAAGCCAGCAACGAAGTACCTTTCATCCGTGAACTGCTTACAGAGTTTAACGCAATGTTCGCGGTTTTCACAAACACTCGCATAAAGGATCACTTGGACAACGAAATATGGATCCCGGGTTACAACCTATTCAGATGCGACAGAGTGAATAGGCAAAAGGGGAGGAGAGGGGGTAGGCCTGTATATCACATAGTAACTTATATGCTCGGAACTACTAAATACCTCAAATGATGTAGTTGAAGTTTTAGCAGTAAAGATCGAGAACCAAAATCTGGTCATCGTGGTTGTATACAAGCCTCCGGATGCAACGTCCCAACAATTCCAGGACAACTTTTTAAAAATGACCACTGTCTGGAAAATCTTCCAGCTCCTGCCCCCAATCATCTTGCTCCTGGGGATTTCAACTTAAGGCACAAAAATGGAGGAACATAGCAAATAATGTTGAAGCAGAGATAACACCAGGAGGCAGCTCAGATGAAAACTTGCACAAACACGAGCTTTTAAATCTCTGCACCAAATTCACCTTAATTAAACCAACAAATAATAGAGCCTACAAGATTGGAGAATACACTGGACCTCATCTTCACTAACAATGATGACCTGATGCGAAATGTCACGATATCAAAAACAATATACTCAGATCACAACATAATAGAGGTTCAGACATGTATGCGCGGGGCCCCAGAGCGCCAAAATGTGACCAGTCACGAGGGAGATGAGATGAAAAGCTGTAAGCCTTCCTGCCTGAAAGCTGGCTGCCTTGGAATAACGTCTAGCGAAAGCTGGATGCCAAGGTATTGGACCAGTGTGGTACGGTCGGTAAAGCACTGCGTACCTTGTCATGAGGTTCGTAGGTTCGAGTCTCCGTCGGCCAGAGATCAGTGTTTGTGAATATTTCGCCTGCTCTTGCGAATTCCTAGCATTGTAAAAATCTCTAGTTGTGTCGATGCATGCATATGACAGTATCCTGAGGCAGATCTTTACTAAAGTACTACACATGTGCATCTACCTTGGCTGATACCTATCTCCAATACACCAGGAAGGAAGGAGGGGCAGCTGCCACCTTCAGGGAGTCCCAAAAGTCGAGAAAATCTGGAGAACTTGCCCATCATTATATGTTTGTTCCCATAGGCTCGGAGACCCTTGGCTCATGGAGAAAGAATACATCTAAGTTCCCCAAGGAGCTGGGCAAAATACTCAACAGGGTAACTAGGGATCCCAGGGCAGCTAATTTTCTGTTCCAGCAATTTAGCACTGCTGTTCAGAGGGGTAATGCATGCTGTATTTTGGGCACACGCCCCAGCTCTGAGAAGCTGGATGAGATTTTTGCATATATGTATATATATATATATATATATATATATATATATATATATATATATATATATATATATATATATATATATATAATATATATATATATGTGTGTATATATACATCTTTTCTCTTGTATAATATTCTTTTGCACTTATAGAATCATCGCCTGATATTAACCTCTGTAGAGTCGGACAGTCCATTTATCTGTTTTGTTAGACTATGTGCCTCTATAACAGCGAGGATCATGGAGCATGATCCATGGTGTCAGTGGTATGTCATGTCAGGGTAAGAGACTATTGGCCAGATGTAATCACATAGGAATCTAACGGATGAGATGAGGCACTTATAGGTTAGTGATGGCTGACTTGTGTGATATCATACCATGATTGGCATATACTTACACCAACGGACATAAGTCAGTTCCAATGTAGGCACCAGACTGGCAGGTCACACGGCTGGCAAGCCCAATAAAGATAGCACAGCCGCTGTGTAATCTTCCAAGGACCTCTTTACCAGACCCAAATCCACTACAACTCTATGGTATCAGCCGAAAATTGGATATCGATACCGACTAAAAATTTGGCATAGTCCCTATTCCCGGCTAGTGCGTACGTGTCGTTTACCTACAACGTGTTGGTATCACTATGCCAGATCTACCATGTGAGTGGAAAAACACTGCAGTAGGCCTACTTGACAATAATAGGTTGATCATTCCCAAATTTGAATTTGCCTGAATATATAGTTGAAAAATCAGTATTTTCAGCATATGCTGATGAATGTGTTACATCGTTGATATAAATTAGTTTGCTATGCACATAGTGTTATTTACCTGGTCTATCAGGTATACAGCTTGGATACTATCACAAGGACTCAGTTGTCTTCCCAGTGATAATAAAGTGATATGCCATTTCCTGTTATAGATATTGAACATCAACTCGCTTCGGAGAATATCCTTATGGTACAACCTCCATCAGGATCCCCCCGGTGATGAAACACTCGGCAAGTCCCATTACTACAGTCTACTACACCCACGTACCTATTTACTGTTAGGTGAAAAGAGAGGCAACAAATGTAATGGGACTTGCCCATGCGTCTTTCTGGAAGCAAACGAGGAAAAAAAGGGTGTGGTTTAATGGGAAAGGAAATGAAGACTCCATGAAACATGAACTGCTCATTAATTAAGAACCTCCTAAACGAGGTCAATTGCCACTTCAATTAACGCCTTTAAACGTTATTGAAGGGGAAAGATGAATTAATTAAACATTTGTCAGCAAGGTCATCACCTCTCCCTTATCTTTATGGATTAATCAAGACTCATAAACCAGGGAACGCAGTTCGTCCTATCATAAGGTCAGTAGGCTCGCCAGCATATAATATGTGGAAATGGAGGAATATTAAAAATAACGTTCATCTTACACAGACACTCGAGAAATTAAATGCTTCACATGATTTTACCGTTGTGAGTTTCGATGTCACAGCGTTGTTTATCAGAGTCCCGGTCCCTTGAAAAGGGACTAGAAAACTTATCCATGTCCTACCCTGTGTACTGACCATTTCTGAGAGGAACTGGTTGGGGTCACCACGCTACCCTGCTCTAAGAAAATTTCCTCGTATTCCACCTGTTGCTACTTTGCAACATTGCATAGCTCCTGATGAGTCACGGTGACATGTGAAAGATCTTGAGCTAAAAAAAATTATCGCCTGTGGCTTGTCTTGAATTATGAAAATCGCCTGAGTGTGGCCATCCAGAGAGGAAATACTTGCTGTATACTTAGCTCACATCCAGCTGCAAAAGAGCTGGAGGAGATATATAATCGTTGATATGTTGTACTACTGTATTCATATTTGTGCCTTTTATATAAATAATCCCTTTTAATTATATGTTATGATATGTTTTGTGACAGGGTAGTACAGGGTAAATATTCCCGTTTATACACAAAATATACATTAATCACTTTCCAAACAGTGACTGGAACAATACATAAATAACCAGCACATGGGAGAGAGAAGCTTATAACGACGTCATTTGTGCATTCCCAAGCAATGGTTGCTACATGAAATCTATGGCACCAGATGACATATGTGTTCTTCACTATACTACCATTAGTGATTGATCTTCACTTCCAATCGGTGCAGTAATTTAATTCAAGCCTCGTCCCTTCCTCCACCTTCCCCCTTCCCCATCAAGGACAGTGCTATTTGAATACGATGATCCAGAGCGAATATTCACGTCGGCAATACACAGGATTTGCATGTTAATTGAATTGGCACACACACAGTTATCTCGCACCATATTCACCCCAGTCGTGGAGCTACAATAAAAAATCACAATCCAATCTTCATCCTTCTCCCTCCAACAGGTCCTCACGAGGAGCTTTTCACACGCTTCACCTGCGGTTGAATACTTCTCATTCTTTTATTATCTCGAGTGTCTGTTCTTTATATCATTTTCTTATGCTTGACGTTCATTATGAGTAGATGTTGATTTTATTTGTTTTTGTAGAATGTTTGGTGTATTTTTGTTGTTTGTTGTGTTTCATGCTAGGCAGTGTATGCTTTCTAGTTTCTCAACTTTTGTGTGCAGTGTTTTGTTGTATGTTCTTGGTGTTGCTTATGTTTTGTTTTGTGTTTTGTGATCTGCCTTTTGCCGTCAGTGTTCTGTGGTTTTTGCTGTATGATCTATTTGTGTTGTGGTATGTTTTCGGTCGATATTAAATTCTTTATTTTATGTCCTATATGTTGTATTTTGTTATTTATGTAATGTGTCTTCCATCCACAACGTGTTCTTCTTCTTGTGCTTTTATCATGCAAACAACAAACAAGGAACATTTACGTGAGTTGACACTCAGCAAGTATGTTTCTTTTCTTTGTATAAACAAAAATATTGATGGAAGCGGCCGGCCAGTTTATCATAAGATTCATTAAGTAGCCCATTGTGGAGCTACCCCATGGTGGGTAGCTGGCAGACACACTGCTTCCTCGCAGGTGGCAGAGTTGGTGGTGGGTAGCTGGCAGACACACTGCTTCCTCGCAGGTGGCAGAGTTGGTGGTGGGTAGCTGGCAGACACACTGCTTCCTCGCAGGTGGCAGAGTTGGTGGTGGGTAGCTGGCAGACACACTGCTTCCTCGCAGGAGGCAGAGTTGGTGGTGGGTACCTGGCAGACACACTGCTTCCTCGCAGTTTGATGAGAAAGGACTATTCTCATTCTCCATCCAATGATATTATTTGGTGATTGTACATTATATGATTATATTATTTATAAAATCAGCTACGTATGCATTATTTTTAAGTTAAATTACCATTAACGATAATAGACGCTGAGAAGACGGGCCACACACGTCTTCCTTCTCTATCAGCTGGACTGTAGTCCATCAATGCTGCCCACAACTTTTATACCTGAGTTTTATTTCGAAATAAATGACAGTATAGCAAAAAAAGACTCAAATTATTATTAGTCAAAATATTAAAGTAAACTTAACGCTGTCATATTTTTTTTTAATATATAAAAATTTGTAATATCTTTTTATCAGTATCAGGGAGTGATATTTCTTTGTCAGCTTACCGCTAATAAAGTAGAAAACGTAGATAAAGTAGAAAGAGTAAGAAGCGTTGTCTTCTTTGATTCATCTGTTATGTGTTCCATATGTTGTGTTGTTCACTCCATGTGATGTTTTTCCATGCGCTGTGTATTGTGTTCCGTGTTTTATGTTACGTTGTGTGTGTTCTCACTTATACATTTTATTTGTTGTATTGTGTGTTCTCTTCCATTTGTTTTCCGTGTGTTTTATGTTTTGTATATTGTGTGATTCATTCCTTGCTTTCCATGTGTTGTTTGTTCCACGTGTTTTGTAATGTGTTCGATGCGTTCTCATGTGTGTTGTGTTGTGTGTGACCATGTGCAGTATTGTCTGTGCCATGCGTTGCATTAAGTGTTCCATGTGTTTTGTTAATAGTTTCATTGTTGCTTAGTATTTTAGTTGTGAGTCTTCATGTGTGTTCCACGTGTTGTGTTGTGCTGCGTCATCAAGTGTGTCACATGTTTTGTGTTGTATGTTCCCTGGGTTGTGTGTACTATGCTTTTATTGCGTATATTATTTTGTTTCTTCCTTTTATTGCGTGTTGAATATTGTATTTCTTGTTCTGTGGTCTTTGTGTTGTGGGTTCAGCGTGTTGTGTTATCTTCATATGCTGTGTTGTTTGTTCAATGTGTAGTATAATCCATATGTTTTGTGCTGTGTTTTTTGTTCCATATTTTGTTTCTTCCGTGTATTGTATGCTCTGTGTTATGTGTGTGCCATCTAATTTAGTATGTGCTTCCTGTGTTGTGCTGTGTGTTCCGTGTCTTGTGTTGTGCTGTGTGTACCGGGTGCAGCGTTGTGAGTCCCATACATTGTATTGTGTTCCATGTGTTATGTGTTTCGTGCTCTATGCTGTGTTTTTCTTTTGTTGTTGTGTGTCGTGTGTTTCTTGCGTTGCGTTCTGTGTTCGGGTTGTCATGTTTTACGTGGTGTTCGGTTGTTGTGTGGTCCATGTGTGGTGTTGTGAGTTTCCTGTGTAGTTTTGTGTTTTGCGTGTTGTACCCGCGCAAAGAATATGCCCCCGTCACCTTCTCAGAGAGGTCACTCCTCTCATTTTCTTGTTTAAGACTGAAAAAATATATATTAACATCACATTGGCTCATCTATTCTGTTCTGTTGTTTCATATATGGTCCCTTGTCCTTGTGCCTTGCATTCTAAGTGTGCTTGTCAAACCCTCTTGGAATCTTCTTTGTCGTAATCATGAATCTCTCTTTCCTATTTTTCCATCATATTCATTTCATTTATCTTCACCCCATAGCTCAATCCTCTTTGCTCAGGGCCCATGTTGCAAACCTCTGGTTCTTCCCGATGCTCCGAACATGCCTGCGTGACCAGGTGTGAGTTTCTTGTTGGTATTGCAAACTTCACTATAACCTTGATACATGCTGTGTTCAGCGACCTTGAATCCGTGTTGACATTTCTGAAAGGAGTTCCACATTTAATTTATCTCATTTATATTGCTGATGTTAAAAGATTTATCTCTTGTTCTGGCAACATTTTTGGTTTTATATTTGCGATATGACCTTTCTCCACTAACAAAATTTGTTCTTTCTCACCTCAAAAGATGTTTTATCTTCCTCCCCAAACTTACATTCATTACGACTAATAATTCCAGTAGTCATCCTTAAGAGACCTCGTTAAGATTTCCCTATTATCGCCCTATGTTTTGTATTGGTATTAATTACAAGTGTCATCCCCGTAGCCAGTATCGAGTGTATCTATGCCTTTGCTATCCTTTTGATGGCCTGTTTAATCACAGTGTGGTTGTTAGCGGCCTACTGATCCAGTGCCAGATCATCTCAGCATAGATAACCTGGCACCGGCATTATCCATTTTACCCCTGCTTGTTCCTCTGATTTGTGAATCAATTGCTGATAGGGTACAATGTCAATGGTTTTCCAGCTATCGCATTCGTATCATTTTTGGAGGTTATTCGTTTTTTCTGTCACAGATCTCCTGTAATTTCGTGAGACAGAAGTTAATTTCCCTAAATCCATAGCGGATTTTCTGTTATTAAGTCTTTCATCTCTAGATGCCCAACAGACATTTTTCTGAATATTTTTTTCAACATGTTGGCCGTCTCCCACCAAGGCCTAAAAAAGACAGAAACACTTTCACTAGCATTCAGCATTTTCACCATCATTCAACACTTTCACCATTATTCAGCATTTTCACCATCATTCAACACTTTCACCATTATTCAGCATTTTCACCATCATTCAACACTTTCACCATCATTCACACATAATCACTGTCTTTG
>WNWK01006897.1:0-7500 GCA_009830355.1 Cherax destructor | reverse complement strand
GCCCTGATGAGCTTTTTTCAAGGGTTCTTAAGGAATGCAAAATAGAACTCTGTGAACCCTTAACTAACATTTTTAACCTATCTCTTCAAACAGGTGTAGTGCCGGATACGTGGAAGATGTCTAATGTAATTCCTATTTTTAAAGCAGGGGACAAGTCGTTACCATCAAATTACCGCCCAATAAGTCTAACATCAATTGTAGGCAAATTACTAGAGTCGATTATAGCTGATAACATAAGAAGCCATCTCGATAGGCATAATTTGATTAATGATACTCAGCATGGATTCACCAGGGGCCGTTCCTGCCTAACTAATTTGTTAACTTTTTCAGTGGGGCTTTTGAGGCAGTTGATAATGATAAAGAATTCGATATCGTTTATTTGGATTTTAGTAAGGCTTTTGATAGAGTACCACATCAGAGACTGTTAAAGAAAGTGGCTGCTCATGGCATTGGGGGAAAAGTGTTGTCATGGATCGAGTCATGGCTCACCAATAGGAAGCAGAGGGTGTGCATAAATGGGGTTATATCGGAGTGGGGATCTGTAACAAGTGGCGTTCCTCAGGGATCGGTTTTGGGCCCGTTGTTGTTTATAATATATATAAATGACCTTGACGAGGGAATTTCTAGTGATATGAGCAAATTCGCTGATGACACGAAGATAGGTAGGATAATCGATTCAGACGTAGATGTCAGTGAACTACAGGAGGATTTAGACAAACTCAATTCCTGGTCAGAAAAATGGCAGATGCAGTTCAATGTAGATAAATGCAAAGTTCTAAAGCTCGGGAGTGTCCATAACCCAAGCACTTATAAGTTAAATAACGTAGAACTTAGCCATACAGATTGCGAGAAGGACTTGGGGGTGATGGTAAGCAGCAACCTTAAACCAAGACAGCAATGCCTAAGCGTACGTAATAAGGCAAATAGATTACTGGATTTATATCAAGAGTGTTAGCAACAGAAGTCCAGACGTTATATTACAGCTTTATACATCATTAGTAAGGCCTCACCTAGATTACGCAGCTCAGTTCTGGTCTCCATATTACAGAATGGACATAAATTCGTTAGAAAACATTCAGCGTAGAATGACTAAATTAATACATAGCATTAGAAATCTTCCTTACGAAGAAAGATTGAAGACCCTTAAATTACATTCACTTGTAAGACGTAGAATGAGGGAGACATGATCGAGGTATACAAGTGGAAAATGGGTATTAACAAAGGGGATATAAATAAGGTCTTGAGGGTATCTCTCAAGAGAGAACCCGCAATAATGGATTCAAGTTAGATAAGTTTAGATTTAGAAAGGATATAGGAAAGTATTGGTTTGGAAATAGGGTAGTTGATGAATGGAACAGTCTGCCTAGTAGGGTTATTGAAGCAAGGACCTTGGGTAGTTTTAAATTTAGGTTGGATAAATTCATGAGTGAAAGGGGTTGGATTTGAGTGGGAATTGCACATGAGTAAATAAAATTATCAAAGCTTATTTTTTGGGTAGCATTGAAAATTAGGTTGAACAAATATTCTGTTGGTGGGATGGAATGTGAAGGACTTGCCGAGAATGGGCCAACAGGCCTGCTGCAGTGTTCCTCCTTTCTTATGTTCTTATGTTCTTAAATGTAGCGCTTGTAGGAATCCTGCAGAAGTCTGAGAATATTGACGCAGTCTGGGATTCATGATGTAGAATGCACATCATGCAGCTGTCTGGGAAGCATGTAACAGTTAGGGAAACGTGCAACAGTCTGGCAATCTTGCAGCAGGCTTGAATCCTTTTCAGAAGTGTGGGAATCTTATAGTAATCTGGGAACCAAAAAGTTTTCTAGGAATCTTGTTGCAGTTTCGGAATCTTGCAGCATTCTGGAAATCTTTCAACAGAGTAGTAATCTTGGAGCAGTGTGGAAATAAAGTGAAGGTATAAATGAATGGTTCAGAGAACCGACAAGTTATAAATTAGACACTTATGCAACACTTGGGTATCTTTATTGAGGAAACGTTTCGCCACTGTGTGGCGAAACGTTTCCTCAATAAAGATACAAGTGTTCATAAGTGTCTAATTTATAAAGTGAAGGTAGGGTATCAGGTGTTGTATCTTTAAGGGACACTGGTAGCATATACACCTTTCTTCGCAGGGGTGTATTAAGAAACATAAGAAACATAAGAAAGGAGGAACACTGCAGCAGGCCTGTTGGCCCATACTAGGCAGGCCTTCACAATCCGTCCCACTAACAGAATATTTGCTCAACCCAATTTTCAAAGCTAGTGTCGGGTGACACATACACTGGGTTGGACATTTTTATCAAAGGGATTACCGGAGTTACTGTCAGGACTCCGGTGCACAGGTTATGAGTGGAGTTTGCGTACCAGTCTGGATACCTACCTGTAGGTATTTCAGAAGATGTACCTTTTGCAGGTGTTGACCTTCTACTAGGCAACAATGTTGTGGGTCTCCTCAACAGTGAGGAATGTTTGGTTTCGCTGGACCTTGCTTTAAAAGGTGGCAATGCACAAACTGGAGTAACGGTGACTGAAAGATTTTCAGTGTGTACTATGAAAAGCCAAGTAAGCAAGAGAAGAACTTCTGTAACCCTGCCTTGATCTTTTCACTGGGGAGCCTGTTCATTGAGTCTGACCTGCAGGAGACTCTGCAGGTCAGACTCAGACTGAGGAAAGCAAACTGAGTCTCTGTCTCGCAGGAACAGGGCACATATATATATATGTATATATATATATATATATATATATATATATATATATATATATATATATATATATATATATATATATATATATATATATATATATATATATATATATATATATATATATATATATATATATATATATATATATATATATATATATATATATATATGCAAAAGATCACAGTAAACAGGTGATATCAAAATATGCAAAACAACCACTATGAAAAAATAGAAGAATTCCAAGCGCTTTCGTGACAACTCACATTATCAAGGAACTATAAAAGGAAACGTGAGAAGAAGGCTTATAAAGAGGCAGAATACACCTCACAGTCACATCACACTAACAAAGACAACACCTCACAGTAGCGTAACATCGCACGACTCTGTGAAGAGGAACATAAGAAAGGACCTGAAACCTTCCTAAGAATTAAGATTAGTCCAATTTATCATTAAATTCTTCCAAAATTTTATTAAATATAAATGAATCCAATTTATATAAACCAAAAGAAATATTCATATTATTTTCAAAACTACTTTTAATAAAACATGATTCTATTATATTCCTCTCAACCATGGACTTGCTTGATACAACCTTCTCAGCATTTTGAAAATCAATTGGATGGTTAAAGTCTCTCACATGAATAAATAGAGCATTAGAATCTTGTCCAGTTCTAATGCTATATTTATGTTGTTTTAATCTTAGTTCAAGACTTTTACCAGTTTGACCATAATAAACTTTATCAGCATTTTGGGGGGAATTTTTTATCAAAAGCCTTTTTACTGTATCAAGATTTTTAAATACAACTTTGATATTAAAATTCTTAAGAAAATAAGATCACAGTAAAAAGATCACAGTAAACAGGTGATATCAAAATATGCAAAACAACCACTATGAAAAAATAGAAGAATTCCAAGCGCTTATGTGACAACTCACATTATCAAGGAACTATAAAAGGAAACGTGAGAAGAAGGCTTCTTACCATAAGAACATAAGAAAGGAGGAACACTGCAGCAGGCCTGTTGGCCCATACTAGGCAGGTCCTTCACAATCCATCCCACTAACAGAATAATTGCCCAACCTAATTTTCAATTCTACCCAAGAAATAAGCTTTGAAGATTCTATTAATTCAAGTGCGAGTCCCACTCAAATCCAACCCTCTCCTCATAAGAACATAAGAACATAAGAAAGGAGGAACACTGCAGCAGGCCTGTTGCCATACTAGGCAGTTCTTCACAATCCGTCCACTAACAGAATATTTGCTCAACCCAATTTTCAATGCTACCCAAGAAATAAGCTTTGACAATTTCCCACTCATGCGAGTCCACTCAAATCCAACCCTCTCACTCATGAATTTATCAACCAAATTTGAAACTACCCAAGGTCCTAGCTTCAATAACCTACTAGGCAGACTGTTCCACTCATCAACTACCCTATTTCCAAACCAATACTTTCCTATATCCTTTCTAAATCTAAACTTATCTAACTTGAATCCATTATTGCGGTTCTCTCTTGGAGAGATATCCTCAAGACCTTATTTATATCCCCTTTGTTAATACCCATTTTCCACTTGTATACCTCGATCATGTCTCCCTCATTCTACGTCTTACAAGTGAATGTAATTTTAGGGTCTTCAATCTTTCTTCGTAAGGAAGATTTCTAATGCTATGTATTAATTTAGTCATTCTACGCTGAATGTTTTCTAACGAATTTATGTCCATTCTGTAATATGGAGACCAGAACTGAGCTGCGTAATCTAGGTGAGGCCTTACTAATGATGTATAAAGCTGTAATATAACCTCTGGACTTCTGTTGCTAACACTTCTTGATATAAATCCCAGTAATCTATTTGCCTTATTACGTACGCTTAGGCATTGCTGTCTTGGTTTAAGGTTGCTGCTTACCATCACCCCAAGTCCTTCTCGCAATCTGTATGGCTAAGTTCTACGTTATTTAACTTATAAGTGCTTGGGTTATGGACACTCCGAGCTTCAGAACCTTGCATTTATCTACATTGAACTGCATCTGCCACTTTTCTGACCACGAATTAAGTTTGTCTAAATCTTCCTGAAGTTCTATGACATCTATGTTTGAATCAATTATCCTACCTATCTTCGTGTCGTCGGCGAATTTGCTCATATCACTAGTAATTCCCTCATCAAGGTCATTGATATATATTATAAATAACAATGGGCCTAAGACTGATCCTGTGGAACACCACTTGTTACAAGTCCCCATTCGGATTTAACCCTCATTTATGCACACTCTCTGCTTCCTATTGGTGAGCCATGCGATCCATGACAGCACTTTTCCCCCAATGCCATGAGCTGCCACTTTCTTTAACAGTCTCTGGTGCGGTACTCTATCAAAAGCCTTACTAAAGTCTAAATAAACAATATCGAATTCTTTATCGTGATCAACAGCCTCAAAAGCTTTACTGAAGAAGGTTAATAAATTAGATAGGCAGGAACGGCCCTCGTGAATCCATGCTGGGTATCATTAATCAAATTATGGTTATCTAGATGGCTTCTAATATCAGCTATAATTGACTCTAGTAATTTGCCTACATGAGGTCAGGCTTATTGGGCGGTAGTTTGACGGTAGTGACTTGTCCCCATCACGCCTAAAATCAATTTTTCACACCCCTCTGAAAATTCTATCCAGACAGACTCTGTATGTGTTAATTCAGACTTTATACCCGTTTTTATGCAACAATTTAAATGATCACGGACATAGAGTGCCACCCCACCCCCTTTCCCGATACTTCTGTCTACTTGGAACAATTTAAAACCCTGAATGTGACATTCGGAGGCAAGTCCCGATTTTCATATTAAACCATGTCTCAGTTATTGCAAAAACATCAATATTACCCGTACTTGCAACTAATCTCAACTCGTCCATCTTATTCCTAGCACTACGACTATTGGTGTAATATATATTTAGAGACCCTCCTTTCTCTTTACCCTTCCTGCTCATCTCTGTTTTTCCACTATACCTATTACTGTCCTTGTCATCTAGTGTCACTAGCTTTCCACTATCCACCTTATTCTGCCTATTACTAGTTCTCCTACAACTTATAATATTACTACACTGAGACTTCTCTGTTTTCCCCCCAAAACCCATACCACTAACTATTTCTAGTTTAAAGCCCTAACAGCTCCCTCCACTGCAGTTGCCAGTGCCCCCACCCCAGACCTGGATAAGTGAACCCCATCCTGGCATACATGTCATTTCTGCCCTAGAAGAGAGTCCCAGTTGTCAATGAATGTTACTGAATTTTCATTACAGTATTTGTCCAGCCAGCAATTGACACCAATTGCCCTGGACAGCCATTCATTTCCAACTCCTCTCCTTGGCAAAATACCACATATGACAGGGTTCCCACCCTTCTTCCTAATTATGTCTATTGCTGACCTAAACCTGCTAGTCAGGTCCTCACTCCTACGTCTGCCAACATCGTTGGCAGACCTAAATTTGAAACTACCCAAGGTCATAGCTTCAATGACCCTACTAGGCAGACTGTTCCACTCATCAACTACCCTATTTCCAAACCAATATTTTCCTATATCCTTTCTAAATCTAAACTTATCCAATTTGAATCAATTATTGCGGGTTTTCTCTTGGAGAGATATCCTCAAGACCTTATTTATATCCCCCTTATTAATACCCATCTTCCACTTATATACCTCGATCATGTCTCCCCTCATTCTTCGTCTTACAAGTAAATGTAATTTAAGGGTCTTCAATCTTTCTTCATACGGAAGATTTCTAATGCTATGAATTAACTTTGTCATTCGTCGCTGAATGTTTTCTAACGAATTTATATCCATTCTGTAATATGGAGACCAGAACTGAGCTGCATAATCTAGGGGGAGGCCTTTTCTAATGATGTATAAAGCTGTAATATAACCTGCTGACTTCTTGTTACACTTCTTGATATAAATCCCCGTAATCTATTTGCTTTATTTCTTACTTAGGCATTGCTGACTTGGTTTGAGGTTGCTGCTTACCATAACCCCAGATCCTTTTCGCATTCTGTACGGCTGAGTTCAACATTATTAAGCTGGTAGGTGCTAGGGTTATGAACATTCCCGAGCTTTAGAACTTTGCATTTATCTACATTGAACTGCATCTGCCATTTTTCTGACCAGGAATTGAGTTTGTCTAAATCCTCCTGAAGTTCCGTGACATCTACGTCTGAATCGATTATCCTACCTATCTTCGTGTCATCAGCGAATTTGCTCATATCACTAGTAATTCCCTCGTCAAGGTCATTTTATATATTATAAACAACAACGGGCCCAAAACCGATCCCTGTGGAACGCCACTTGTTACAGATCCCCACTCAGATTTAACCCCTTAATGCACACTCTCTGCTTCCTATTGGTGAGCCATGACTCGATCCATGAAAACACTTTTCCTCCAATGCCGTGAGCAGCCACTTTCTTTAACAGTCTCTGATGTGGTACGCTATCAAAGCCTTACTAAAATCCAAATAAACAATATCGAATTCTTTATCATGATCAACTGCCTCAAAAGCCTTACTGAAAAAGTTAATAAATTAGTTAGGCAGGAACGGCCCCTGGTGAATCCATATTGAGTATCATTAATCAAATTATGCCTATCGAGATGGCTCTTATGTTATCAGCTATAATCGACTCTAATAATTTGCCTACAATTCGAAGTTAGACTTATTGGGCGGTAATTTGATGGTAATTCACTTGTCCCTGCTTTAAAAATAGGAATTACATTAGCCATCTTCCACGTATCAGACACTACACCTGTTTGAAGAGATAGGTT
>WNWK01006896.1:72166-100131 GCA_009830355.1 Cherax destructor | reverse complement strand
AGTTCGGGAAGAGAGCCAAAAGGTACCTAATGAATGTAGCGACAGAAAGGGAGGAGAATGATTTTATTTTTTTTTAGCTGACACACATGTAAATGTAAATAACTCTTTTTCCTTTTATTCCAGTATATATCTATTATAGTATAATAAAATGTTACCTTCTTTATAGTTTATAAAAAGGGTTTTTAAAAAAAGGCCCCCAATGGAAATAGTCACTTTGTCCGTTTTTTTTGGTTACCCTAGGTTCCTACACATATGCTATGTATGATAATCTATGTACCTGTATTTTGTATATGAATGCTTACCCCCCTGGGCCCAACCGGGCCACATTTGGGAAAAAGGCCCGGGGGGGAGGTCCCGGCAAACCCGAAGAAGAAGCCCCCGGGGGCCCCCGGACTCGATACAGCTGCTTCGGGGGCCCCTTTGAACCCAATAACAACAACAACGCGCCAACAAGAAATAAAAGGAATAAAAAAAAAAAAGGTTATTGTTATCGGTTCTGGAGATTACTTCCCAACGGCCGGGCCAGTTTTTTTTGGGGAGGTTTGTAAGTTTACCCCCCATCTTACATGTTATCTATTAATGGTTTACAAAAGCAAAATGTTAATATGACGCACGTGGAACACTTTGTTATCTTTGTTGTGGAACGTTTCGCCAAACCATTATTTTATTCTCCAGAAATGGTAATTTGGGACTTGGAAGACATGAAGTAGCCTAAAGTAAACACTGTGTTCCGTGGGGGGGTTGGAAACCCACTGCCTCAGTTCCGTGGTGCAACCCCCCACAGGTTTTAACGCTGTTTTTTTTTCCTTACACCTATCCCTGTTCCCCTAGCAGTAAGTAGGTACCTGGGTGTTAGTAAACTTACCCCTTTTTTCCCCCTGTTCATGGGGTAATAGGGTTAAAAACCAAATTTATCAACTGGTGTGGGGATCCCGGGGGGAAAAAATTTAAAAGGCCCAAAGGAAATTTAAGGCGAAGGGCTAGGTATCAACTAAGGCTGACCCAGGTGATCAAGGCTGAAAAGGGGATGGGGTGATCAAGGCTGAAGGACTGATGAGGTGATCAAGGCCCAAAGGGCTGACCTGGGTGATCCCAAAGGGTGAAGGATTAATCTGAATATTAAGGCTGAAGGACTGATCTTTTTTGATCAAGCCTTTTGGGGAAAAAATCTGAGGTAATCGGGGGGAAACAACTGATCTGAGGGGTCAATGTTTAAGGACTGATTTGAAGGGTCATGGCTGAGGGGGCCCCCCTGAGGTGATCAAGGCAAGCATTGATCTGAAGGTGAATTGATTTGAGAGGTAAAAATTAAATGAATGGCTGCATTTATTTGGGTCTTGTAAAACACAGTGAAATGTCTCTTATCCCTGGCCCAATGTAAATAAAAATTCAGGGGGTATTCAGGTTGTTTTTAATCTAACCAAATATAACTTAAAAACCCTTTAAACTAACCAAGCATATCTTAACCTAATGTACCTTAACTAACCTAACCTTAACTGAACATAACCTGACTTATCTTCGTTAATATCATCCTAATCCTAAATAAAAATTGCACATAAATACCAGTAGTTATTTCTTGATGATTGGTACAAAGGTTGTACAGTAAGTGTTAACAGTGTAAACTAATTTGGATTTTTACCAAGTAGGAGTAGGCAACTATAGCGCTTATTTCCATTAGAGCTGTTAGAGTGTAGATCATAATATAGCTTCCAGTTTCTTTAAGAGGAAGAAGATTTAGTTCATTTTATTAATTGGAGGGTTAGTATCTGGGGGTAACCCCAAAAAAGCCATGTCTTCAGACTCTGGCTTTTTTCCCCTTTGGGGGCCTTTAACCCCCCTTTCCCCAAAAGGGAAACACTCCACACCAGCCAGCTAACAGATTCTTGTCATGCAGTCATGTATAACTGTTACACCATTTTCATGGGTTTGGAATGTTGGGGGCACAGTTGCTGCCCCCCCGTTCAAAAAGCCCCTCATAGCTTGCTTCTAGGTGCCCACAGGATGTCCCCAGTTGAAAAAAGCTTTGGGCATGAGCAGACATCCCCGGGAACCCCCAAAAAAACCAAAGAGCAAATGTGGTATATGTACATCTACCACTCAAACGAACCCAAAACCCCCCACAATAAATAGTAGCAGCACAACACTTTCTCATGGCTCAGTTGGTAGCTGCCTCAGCACCATGGGACCAGGATTTGATCTCTGCCACAAGTATAAACACTGAGTATGTTTCCTTACACCTTTTGTCCCTGTTCGCATAGCAGTGAGGTGCTGGTGTAGGTTGCATCGTCGGGGAAGGATTAAAGGACCCCAGTAGAAATAGAATACTGTCCTCAATGATGTCCTGCCTTTTTGGGTTATTGCCAACAGCCACGGGCCAGACCATTAACCAGAAACCGGTCTGAGATGGGATAAAAAATACCTCGAGAACCATCTACAGTTAGTCCCCAGGTAGATTACCATTATTGCTTCCCCCAGTATAACAAACATAGGTAAACCAAGATTAATCTTTAGAAAGACAATTGGGAGATATAAAATATTTATCTGCTTTCAGGATGTATATAGAATTAAGCAGTTAAAATATGTTTCAGGTTTAGTGGCGGATCAGCGTGTTTGAGCAAGAGGGGCCCCACAGTAGATGATACATTTCGAATTCTTGTAGCCACTGACAACCACCTTGGCTGTTTTAAAAAGATCCTGAGCGAGGTGAGGTTAATGATGGTTTTTTTTTTTGTTTTAAATTTAAAAAACTTGTCAGTACATCAAGTCCTTGTTAAGGATGTTTGAGCTGAAACTTGTATATCATGTGTGATTAGCAGTCTTTATTATGGCTATGTAAGAGATCATTCAACTTGATTTCCTGTAAATAATTGTAAGTAAATTTTTTTATTAAGAGAAAATTAATTCACCATGATAAAAAAAATTAATCTCATTGTGAACTAAACTTATGAAATAAAGGTGAAAGACACTTATGTAGACAGAGAAACTTTATCACAACTTTTTGTCGGGGCTGAACATCAAGGTGGTTTGTGTCATCATCAATCCTTCAAATCTATTGTTTCTTTGGGAGAGTGAGGTCATGGATATAAAGTATTGTATATTTTTCCTCATTTCTGTTGGACTAGCACATACCCTGCCATATTTATTAGGGATTAAACTGTATTTCTGCTTGTTTCATGCCATAATGTTAAGGATTATGGAAATAAAACCTTTTTAAGAAAGAAAAAAAGAAAAATCCACAGTACAGTGGACCCCCGAGTTACAACACCCCGGAAATCGTACAATGTAAGTATAATATTGTGGTGTTTTTGTAAGTGTATTTTTGGGGGTTTTAAATGGGCTAATCTACTTGACATTATTTCTTAAGAGGAATTGTTCAGTAATGGCACTTGAGCAGGCTTCTGAACTGAAGTTTTACGTTACTCGGGGTTCACTGTATTTGCAACTACAGGTACAGTGGAACCTTGGTTTCATCCCGTCCGGTTATCGTACAATTCAGCGACCACTTTTTTTTAGCAAAAAACCCTGTTTTTTTACATCCGCTGGAAAACATCTGTACCACACGCGCTGCCTGCGTGCGGGCGGGCCCCCAACGTTCGTGACTCAGTCTGTTTTCGTTACTCATTCAGTGAGCAATCTCCCAAAAGAGTTTTTTTGGGGAAACACTTCAATATCCTCAGTTCAAAAACCTTATTATAAGGCTTGGCAGGGGTGACTTCCAGGATGATTAACTCTTCTTGGAGAAAATTGTGGAGAATGTGTCTTCCCGAAGGATTTTGCTGACCCTGACGACCCCATGCCTGTTGTGGCATCTATTGTGTTTTGGGGGAAATCCATGGGGTTGGAGGTGAGTGGGGATGTGGAAGAGTTGGTGGATGACCACGGGAAACTAACCACTGAAGAGCTGGAAAATTATTGAACAGCAACAGACCTTAGCTGAGGAAATTGCTTCAGAGGAAGAGGAAAAAAAGGGGAAAAATGTGCCTTTTCAGCGATTAAGGGCATTTTGCAAAATGGAGTGGGGGCAAAGTTTTGTGGAGAAATATCACCCCAACAAAACTGTTGCAAGATGTCAGCAACATGTTCATTGACAATGCCATGTCCCATTTAGGGAAATCTTGAGACGCCAGAAACGGCCTCTCTGGACAGATTTTTTGTGCGACGGGTCCAGTGACTCTGCTGGTCCTAGTGCCAGTAAAAAACAGAGTACCTCTAGTTACAAGCTTAATTCGTTCCCCGACGGCTATTCAAGTGCCGATACCGATGGGAATTTTTTCCCAAAGAAATAATGAAAATTAGATTAATCCATTTCAGATCCCCAAAAATACACTTACAAAGCACCTACAAAAATACACTTTCATAATTTTTAGTTGGGACTCCCGTTAGTAGAGGTACCCCAAAGAAGGAAAGAACCCAGATAAGGGTTCCTTAAGCCTTTTGGGGGGGTTCCCCTTTCCCCAAACAATAACCTCTCCTCCCTTTTCCCCCCTCGTGTTTCCATCCCCCAAAAGTCTTCAATAAAGGTAAAACTGATTTAAATTTTATTTATCCACTAAAATTGTGCTTTGTATTTATTTCTCATTGTTTTCTGTATGTAAAACTAGTTATTTTATAAAATTTTTTTTTGTTAATTTTTTGGGTGTGGGGAATGGATTAATTGTATTTACATTTTTTTTAAAAACTTCAGTTTTTAAAATCGGTTTTCAGCCGACCTTCGGAACTTTAAAAGGGCAAAACTGGGGTTCCACTGTATACAAACTAAAAATTTTTCCATTAAAAAAAAGTTTTTATTCATGTATATACACTATACTTTTTAAAAAATGCGACAAAAATTTTAATGGTAATTTATCTTATATATCTCGGGAAAAAACCATTCAGGCGGGGTGACCAAGTTCGGAATTTTTCCGGGATTTCCAAAATTAAAATTTAAAAAAGTATATTGTATCACTAAATTAGCATATAATATATTTTGTTTACAGACTCATTTTGTGTTTCAGACTCAAATCAATTTAAATACAGTGGACCCTGAGTTTAAACAATCCGTTCCAGGAGCTGTTCTAAAGTCGAAACTTTTAAAATTGGCAATATTTAAAGAAATAATGAAACCCCAATTAATCCTTAGAAACCAAAAATTTCCAAAAAATACATTTTATAGAGTTTAAAATTAATTTTTTAAACACTCAACAAACATATTTTTACAATTATTAATAAATAAATATACATTTAAATAAACATATAAAATAATTTTTTACTTATCTTTATTAAGGGGTTTTGATGGCATCTGGAAGATAGGGGGAGGAGGGGGGGTGGGGGGGAAGGGGGAAACCCCCTCGATAAAGACTTGGGGTGCGGCCCCCGGGGACTTTTTTTTTTCTTTTAATGCCACTAGGACCCGAAGTCACTAAACCCTGCTCACAAAATAACTGCCAAGTCTCTGTTTCGGGCCCCCCTTTTAAGAATTAAAATGGGACATTTTTTGTCACTGAACATGTTGTAGAGATTTGTTTCAGCTTGCTCAGGGGGGTTTTTTCCCCAAACCCCTTGCACATCATTCCACTTTGCAAAATATCTCCTTAATCTCTGAAGAAGGCCCTCATCCTCCCTCTTCCTCCTCCTCTGCAATTCCCCTCATCTGTTTTGCAGCTCTTCAGTTTTTTTTGTTCCCCCCTCTTCCCTTGACCCCTTTCCCCGGGACCCCCTGCCCTACCCCAAAACGGGAGGGTGGCAGGGTCGGGTCAGCCTAAACCCTTAAAAAAATCCCTCTTTGGCCCCCAATTTCTCCAAGCAGAGTTCCAAGTCCAAATTACCCCCTCCCAACCTTTACCACAAGGCTTATCAGTTTGATATTAGTGATTCCTCCAGAACTCTCTTGGGTCAACTCAGTGTCTGAGGTCATTAAAACCCCTTTTAAACACTGCTTTTGTGTGGTTTTTTAAGTTAGAAATGATCTGCTGGCCATGGGCTGAATGGGGGTGGTGTTGGAGGCAAGAACTTACTGTGATGAAACTGAAGTCCCTAGACAGTAGGTCTCAAGTTTGGAGGAGGGGAGGGCATTATCCACTCTTTTAAAATTTCCCCTTTTGACCCATCCCTTTTTTTTAGCTTTCCACAACACACACAATCTATTTTTGGACGTTGTTTTTTTTTAACACTCTGGGATTTTCTGAGTTACACCAGTAAAGGCTTCCTTTAAAACCCCCCCCGCTTGCCAAAAAAAGGGACCTTTTCATGGTTGTGCCTGGCAGTCCCCTTTTCCTCCTCGTTATGTGGTCCTCTGGCATTTCTTCCAAAACAGGTTGTTTCATCACAATTGAACACTTGTTGGGGTTTAATTTTCAGTCTCAACCCCAAATACCTGCACAAATTTTTCAGCCACCTTTTTTGGGGAAATGGCTACCTCACCATGCCTTACAACACTGTGTATCCACTCGCTTTTTTAAATCTGTCAAACCACCTTGGGGAAAAACCCCAAAATCAGCACGGTTCCCCGGCATTTTCTTTACAAGATCGGCATGCAACTGCCTTGCCTTTCACAAATGATCGTCCCGAAACACATCCCCGCCTCTTTTCCATCCACACCAGCAACAACTTCTAAAAACCCCTTTTGGGGGAATTTGGGAAAACCCGTCCTCTGAGGAGAAGAGACCAACTCGTAGAAAGATGATGAAACAATGTTGGTTAGAGAATTCTAAGGCACTGATATTAAAACCCAAATTCGAAAAAAAAAAACAAAAATTTTTGGGGTTGCATATTTTGGTCTATTTTGGTTAATATCAACACCTTTTTTAACATCAGCTTCCCCTTATTTGTTCTTTTTTTTTCCAGGGGAAAGATTGTTGATTTGTTTTTCCGTATCCTAAGCTCCCAAAAACCCTCTCTTATTTTTTACTACAGTGGACCCCGGTTAACGGCCCCAATTCATTCCAGAACGCAAGTGCCATTCCGAAAAATTTATTAAAAGGGGAAAATGTAAATTGATTAGTCCCTGGGCCCCAAAATACATTTTTCATAATTGAGTGTTTTGACAAGGGGTTAACCGGGGTCCATTTTTTCCTTCTTCCGTCTATGGTGTTTCTCACTTTTTTTCCCGGGGTGCCACTAGGAAGTTTCTTTGGGCCCATGGTAGCTTATTTCACAGTTGCATTGTGAAGAAGCACCGGGCACAAGAAATTCAATGTAATTGTGAAATGTTTGGGGAAACAAGGGGGAAAGCCCCCGGGGGATAAACAAAGCTAGACTGACTCATGACAGGTCTTTTAACCGGGTTTAAACAGGGGCTGTTTGATACTCAGGAAAAAAAGGTTTAAAAACGGTCAAAACTCGAAGTGTTTGATAGTCGATGCGTTGCTTAGGGTTCAACTGTATTTTCTAATTTGGTTTAATGGGGCTGTAAAGTGGAATCCCTTTTTTTTTCCCTTATAAATGCATATAAATACTAGATAACAAATTTACACTAACATATATTAAGTTAGCAATAAAACTAGGCATTAAAAACAAAAAAAAAATAAAATACCTCATTCTTCCTTAAAATATTTGTAGTCTTAATTAATGTAGGGTGAGATGAGTAGTATTTATTGTAAAAAAAAAGGGGTGGTATGTTGGAGCCAGCCAGGCTCCCATACCTACCATCCCCGGCCACCCCCACCAAATTTTACTATGGCATCAAGACTAGAGGACGCACAGTGTGTAAGTTTATTTAGGTACAGGTACACATAAGTATAATTATCAGAGTACAGTGGACCCCGGTTACGTCATTATTTCGTTCCAGAATGCTGAAAAGTCCGTTCCAAAAAACGTTTTTTCCCATAAGGAATAATAAAAATTAGATTTTTTTTTACCCCCTAAAAATACACTTACAAAGCACATACAAAAATACACTTACATAATTGTTTGAGTTTGGAGCATAACGTAAACCGGAGTCCACTGTACATATAAAATATGCAATAATTTTAAAACACTTGAAATTTTGGAAAGTTTCCAGACAATGGAGAGATGTGCACTGAGAATGTAAACAAACTGGGTAGTGCGCGACCGTATTAGAGAGTCAGGGGGGGGAGCCGTATACAAGTTTCTCATAATTTGAAATACAGGGGACCCCGGTTAACAGCCATAATTCATTCCAGAATGCTGTTCAATCCGTTATGAACGAATTTATTAACATAAGGAATAATGTAAATTAGATTAGTCCTTTTGGACCCCAAAACATACACTTACAAAAGCACTTAAAAAATACTTACATAATTGTTAGTGTTTGGAGCAGGCCAAACCGGGGGGTTTTTATCCGTATTGCGGATTGCTGTAAAGCGGGGCCCTACTGTATTGTTAAAAACACCTGTTAAATCTTACATAAATGTTAAACGGTGGACCCCGACTATCGGCCGGCTCGTGTTTCGACGTTTTTTTCGGCCCAATTTTTCCCGACTATCGGCCATTCCCCGGATTGGCCTGCGACAGACCTGTCCGCCTGCCCCCGCGCAGGCGTCGGAAAACCCGTCTAGCTTTGTTTACCATTGAGTGAACATTACTCAGCACGCTCACTAAACATTTCACAATAAATTTATTGTGTTTATTGCTTGTTTAGTGATTGTAACTTGAAATAAGTCACCATGGATCCAAAAAAAGCCCTTGGCCCCTGTGGTAAAGAAAATGAGGAACACCATCGAACTGAAGAAAGAGATAGTAGAAAAATACGAGAGTGGGGGTACGTGTGGGGGAGCTTGCCAGGATGTACAACAAAAACAAATCTACTATCACCTCTATCCTGGCAAAAAGAAAAGAAATCAAGGAAGCTAATGTTAAAAAGTGTTGGTTTGTTAACGAAAAATAGATCCCAAACAGTGGATGAGGTTGGAATTGTTGGTGGTGTGGATCAATGAAAAAAAGTAAGTGGACCCCGGAAAATGTTATTTTCCGTTCCAGAGGGTTTGATGTAAACCGAAAATATCTTAATCTGAATCTATTTTCCCCATAAGAAATAATGGAAATTCAATTTCCGTTCCAGACAAAAAGTATTAATATAAATATTTTTTACATTAACTTACACAGTACATGTACATGGTACCCCGACATGATATTTTTCATTCCAGAATGCTGTTCAAGTGCCATTACCAACAATTTATCTCCATAAGAAATGATGTAAAATAGACTAGTCCTTTAGACCCCAAAATTACACTTACAAAAGCATTTAAAAAATCAACTTTACATAAAAGGGGTGTGTTTGGGGACCATCGTAAAAAGGTACCACTGTATATATAAATTATAACTAATATATATAACAGTCCTAGGTAGTAGGTTGGTAGAACAGCCACCCAGGGAGGTCTACCGTCCTGCCAAATGAGTGTAAAAAGAAAGCCTGTATTTGTTTTACATGATGGTAGGATTTGCGGGTCTTTTTTCTGTCTCATAAACATGCATGATTTCAGGTATGTCTTGTTACTTCTACTTACCTTAGGTCACACTACACATTCATGTACAAGCATATATATATAACACCCCTCTGGGTTTTCTTTATTTTCTTACTAGTTCTTTTTTCTTCTTTCCTCTTATCTCCATGGGGAAGTGGAACAAATTCTTCCTCCGTAAGCCATGCGTGTCGGAGGCGATTAAATGCCGGGAGCAAGGGGCCAGTAACCCCCTTCTTCTGTGTATAACTAATTGTAAAAGGGGAGAAACTTTCGTTTTCCTTTTGGGCCACCCCGCCTTGGTGGGAACGGGCCGCGTGTTGAAAAAAAATATACAACAGTGTATAAACTTACACTTCCTTTATTAACCCTTTCGGGGTTTTGGTTGTCTAATGAAAGCCCTGGGGTTATGGAGTACTAGTCCCTAAATTCTAGCACCCTCAAATCAAGCAGAAACAGGCTGTTAGGCCTAGATGTGATAGAATGGGTCTGTGCGGTCAAAATTGCGAGTAAAAAGAAATTCCTGCACCACACAGTATAATGAGAAAAAAAAATGACCGTGTTTTGGTTTAAAACAAACGACTTTGCAGTCTTTTTTAAAAGGTATTTATCTTTATTCTCGTTTTCTTGTCTCATTTTATACATAGATGATATATTAAGAAATAGAGATAATTTTGACTGGTTTCATGATGACAATTACCTGGGGAAAAGAGCGCAAAGTAGCAAAAAAGTTCGATTTTGGCCGATGTTCAAGAGTAAACAAACACACCATGCGTCCAATACACATTAACTGGAGAGTCTAATATTCTTGCACAAGTGTGCTGATATTATTTATACAATTTTTACAATGATGCAGTTGTATACATAACAGTAAATCTTCTATTTTTTGTGAGAATAAAAATTCAAAATGGAAAGCAAAAGTAATGTAAGAGGGGCCTGGAGACGTGACTAATGAACAGAGAAGATGTTATTTTAGTGCCAGGAATGTCTGCCTTGTTTATTATGGACCCTATTTTGAAATTGGCATTGTTTGAATTTTGTGTGAAATTGGCCAAATTGCCATTTTCTGACCACTATTTTGGGTAGTTGAAATTGGTAAATAGGCGGTTTCTTGTACTCAATCAATAGAAGAAATGGAGTTTTAGCGAAATAGCTATAATTTTAATAGACTGAAACATTGGAATTTGCCGAAAATAGGGCTCAAAGTGGGCGAAATCACAGATGCGTAAATGTCATCGATACCGCTAACTTCTTGGAGTTGTTTTCTGATCGATTTTAATTTTTTTTTTCAAATAACTTTTATGGCCTGTGAGACCAATATAAGTGCTGTTTTTCAAATATTCACTCAATATTTATTACACAATAATCACATAAAGTTTCTTATCACTAATTTGTTTACACAATGTATTTACAAATTTTTACAATAACAAATACAGTGGTACCCCGACTTACGATGGTCCCCAAACACACCCTTTTATGTAAGTTTATTTTTTTAAATGCTTTTGTAAGTGTAATTTTGGGGGTCTAAAAGGACTAGTCTATTTTACATCATTTCTTATGGAGATAAATTCGTTTGGTAATGGCACTTGAACAGCATTCTGGAATGAAAAAATATCGTAAGTCGAGTAACAGACAGGACAAGCTTCAATCCACTGCAGGGGTATACACAATCCCTTGTAATGACTGCAGCAAATTATACGTCGGCGAAACATCCAGAGACCTCCAAACACGTATTTCAGAACACCAGTACGCAGGTAGAATTTCGGTGTTGTACGCAGGCGTTGTTCAAGTTATCATTCCTACATGCATCAATGTGTTCATTGAGGAATGTTTCGAGGTTTCTTGCTGTTACTCCTACATAAATCTTGTCGCAGCCTCCACAGGGTATAGTGTAAACCCCTGCGTTGACTGGTTCATGGTGCTTGGATTTTGTCCTGGTTAGATCCTTTATAGAAGTGCTGGAAGCGATGCCGACTCTAGTGTTAGCTTGTACAAGTACTTTAGAAATGTTCGATGCAACCTGGCTGTTTGGAAGAATTATAACTTTGTTTGGAGTGGTGTTGGTGCGTGGAAAATTAATGATCTGAAGAGCTCTTCTCTTGCAATCTTTGATGAAAAAGGAAGGAAAATGTAAATCAGTGAAGGTTTGGTGAATGTATGTACATTCCTCGTCAAGAAACTCAGGACTACAAATTCGGTAAGCTCTTAGGAAAAATCCGATGATGATGACTCTTTTGGTCTTAGTATCTTGACTGGAATAGAAGTGTGTGAGATCATTTTTATTTGTAGGTTTCCGGTAAACTTGAAATTAATTCTCCACGCACCAACACCACTCCAAACAAAGTAGACCCGCCACCCACGCACCTCCCACGCACATTGTCACGCAGTCTAGCATTGTTTACGCTTGAGTGAACATCACCCCAGGAGTTTATACAAAACATTTATTAACAATTCATTGTTTTTGGGCCTTGATTATTGTGTGTGACTACTAAATAAGCTACCATGGGCCCAAAGAAAGCTCCTAGTGCCACTTCTTTGGTAAAGAAAGTGAGGAACACTGTAGAAATGAAGAAGAAATAATAGAAAAATATGATAGTGAAAGTGAGAAACACGATGGAGTTTAAGAGTGTAGCAGGCATGCAGGAGTGTAGCATGCATGAGGAGTGTAGCATGCATGCAGGGAGTGTAGCATGCATGCAGGGAGTGTAGCAGGTATGCAGGAGTGTAGCATGTATGCAGGAGTGTAGCATGTATGCAGGGAGTGTAGCATGTGCAGGGAGTGTAGCATGTATGCAGGGAGTGTAACAGGTATACAATGAGTGTAGCATATGCAGGAGTGTAACAGGTATGCAGGGAGTGTAGCAGGTATGCAGGGAGTGTAACAGGTATGCAGGGAGTGTAACATGTATGCAGGGAGTGTAGCATGTATGCAGGGAGTGTAACAGGTATGCAGGGAGTGTAACAGGTATGCAGGGAGTGTAGCAGGTATGCAGGGAGTGTAACAGGTATGCAGGGAGTGTAGCAGGTATGCAGGGAGTGTAACATGTATGCAGGAGTGTAACATGTATGCAGGAGTGTAGCAGGTATGCAGGGAGTGTAGCATGTATGCAGTGAGTGTAGCATGTATGCAGGAGTGTAACAGGTATGCAGGGAGTGTAGCAGGTATGCAGGGAGTGTAACAGGTATGCAGGAGTGTAACATGTATGCAGGGAGTGTAGCATGTATGCAGGGAGTGTAACATGTATGCAGGGAGTGTAACATGTATGCAGGGAGTGTAGCAGGATGCAGGGAGGTAGCATGTATGCAGGGAGTGTAACAGGTATGCAGGGAGTGTAGCAGGTATGCAGGGAGTGTAGCATGTATGTAGGGGAGTGTAGCATGTATGCAGGGAGTGTAGCAGGCAGGGAGTGTAGCAGGCAGGGAGAGAGTGTAGCAGGCAGGGAGGGAGTGTAGCAGGCATGCAGGGAAGTGACCCTGGATAAGGACTTGGTACCTAGAGTCCTTATGGAGGGGATTCCCTTCCAAAAATTAGGTCTCTTCCCTCCCCTCTTCCTCTCTCCATCCAGCAACATCAGTCTTCAATAAAGGTAAGTGCCACATTCAGTTCATTCATTTGTGCATGTAACACTATCTTTAAGGCCCCCAATTTTTTTTTTCCAAACTTCTGGGTTTCTGGAACGGATTAATTGAATTTCCATTATTTCTTATGGGGAAAATAGTTTTGGTTTTCGCCGATTTTGGTTTTAGCCGATCCATCTGGAATGGATTAAAATCGAAAACCGAGGGATGACTGTAGTCCATTTGGTCCCCCAAACATACACTTACAGAAGCACTTACAAAAATACACTTGCATAATTGTTAGTGTTTGGAGCAGGCCGTTAACCGGGGGTCCACTGTACAGTGGACCCCCGAGTTTCGTAAAAACTTCACTCCTGAAGTCTGCTCAAGTGCCATTACCGAACGAATTTACTCCTTAAGGAAAATGTCACGTAGGTTGTTTATTTCAGACCCCCAAAATACATTTCCACAAGCACTGACAATATTATACTTACATAATTGTACGATATCCGGGGTGTACGAAACTCGGGGGTCCACTGTATTTGAAAACTATAAAAAGTCTAAATTCTGTTAATTTTTATGCATTACTAGAAGTAAATATTTTATATTTATTTATTTTATTTAATTGACAGTTTAGGTAGATATGGTCTTTGTCTGGGCTGTGGTGTTGACCCGCATGGAAAATGTGTTTATTAACTCCATAGTTATTTTTTATGATGGGTGCTGCTGCTTTACTTCATGTTTATGAGATGACATTAAATCGGTTACTACAGGTAATGACTCCTTTGAGACTTTTGAAGAAATTTTGCGATGGCTGTTGACCACAAGGTGGACATGATTCTTTAGGAGGCGACTTATTCCATGAAAACAAGCCATCGCGTCCCTGCATGGTGCGGTGTATGGATCTCATCAGGAAGTATACTTTTGGTGACAGGTGAGCACATAAGCAGCTTATAGAGCTGCTTTTTTTTAACACTGTTCATCTCCCAAAAAAGAAGATACAAAAGTGTTTCTTCTTTTTGCATTTAATAATTTATACAAGAGAAGGGGTTACTAGCCCCTTGCTCTCTGCATTTTAGTTACTTCTTGTGACATGCATGGCTTATGAAGGAAGGTTTTTTCTCTACTTTCCCATGGAGAATTATAGGTTTATATTGGCAATAAATAGTAAGATTACAGTAAGCTTTAAGTTTTGAGGGAGAGAGGAAGGAAGGTTGGTTATTTATTACAGTGTGGTTTTGAAGATATATTTTAGATAGAAATTTTTTTTTAGATATCCTAAATAGGCATATGTAATGTTTTTTGTCATCGTTTTCTTCTTGTGACATGCATGGCTTATGAAGGAAGGTTTTTTCTCTACTTTCCCATGGAGAATTATAGGTTTATATTGGCAATAAATAGTAAGATTACAGTAAGCTTTAAGTTTTGAGGAGAGAGGAAGGAAGGTTGGTTATTTATTACAGTGTGGTTTTGAAGATATATTTTAGATAGAATTTTTTTTTTAGATATCCTAAATAGGCATATGTAATGTTTTTTGTCATCGTTTTCTTCTTGTCCCACATGTTTGTTATTGTACAATATTTAGAGAATGCCTCTTTATTACAGTATATTTTTATTATGTTTCAGCAAGCTTTAATAGTGAAGATGTAGAGACAGAGAGTAACCAGATTATTGGAAAATGTTGTTCTATATGAATTCCCAAGCCACAAAGAAACACACAAAGCAGAATAATTACCTAAGGTTGTTGATTTCTCCAAAACAACTTCCTAGGACTAACAGAATGTGCACACACACTGAGGCGTGTGTAGTGCCAGCTAGCAGTGTATCTGTGGGAAGCAGTATCATGTCGAGTTTTGACAATGTAAAGATTCCTTCTATTAAATTTTTGACTATATTTCTATAAATGAAATTCTCTGCATCCTTAAGATCAATTAGATTATTAATAATCTTAATTTTTAAATGGGTGGAAGTGGAAGGCCTCAGTCATATGACCATAAGCTATAGTGGTAGGTCATCGTGTGACTAAAACCCACGTCAGGAAATACTTGTCCTGTATTAATGTTGGTAGGACACAAAGTAGATGTCCTGTATTATGTTGGTAGAATTGATAACAATTTTTTTTTTTCAACAAGTCGGCCATCTCCCACCGAGGCAGGGTGACCCCCAAAAAAAGAAAATACTTTCATCATTTAACACATTCACCTCACTCACACATAATCACTGTCTTTGCAGAGGCACTCAGATATGACAGTTCAGAAGTCCCTCCAAACTGCCAACATCCCAAACCCCTCCTTTAAAGTGCAGGCATTGTACTTCCCATTTCCAGGACTCAAGTCTGGCTAACCGGTTTCCCTGAATCCCTTCACTAAATATTACCCTGCTCACACTCCAACAGCTCGTCAGGTCCCAAAAACCATTCATCTCCATTCACTATCTAACACGCTAACGCACGCTTGCTGGAAGTCCAAGCCCTCGCCCCACAAAACCTCCTTTACCCCTTCCTCCAACCTTTTCGAGGATGACCCCTACCCCGCCTTCCTTTCCCTACAGATTTATATGCTCTCCAAGTCATTCTACTTTTATCTATTCTCTCTAAATGACCAAACCACCTTAGCAACCCCTCTTCAGCCCTCTGACTAATACTTTTAGTAACTCCTCATCTCCTAATTTCCATGCTCCGGATTATCTGCATAATATTTACACCACACATTGCCCTTAGACAGGACATCTCCACTTCCTCCAGCTGCCTCCTCGCTGCAGCATTTACAACCCAAGCTTCTCACCCATATAAGATTGTCGGTACCACAATACTTTCATACATTCCCTTCTTTGCCTCCATGGATAACGTTTTTTGTCTCCCCAGATACCTCAACGCACCACTCACCTTTTTTCCTTCATCAATTCTATGGTTAACCTCATCCTTCATAAACCCATCCACTGACAAGTCGACTTCCAAATATCTGAAAACATTCACTTCATCCATACTCTCTCTCCAATGTGATATCTAATTTTTCTTTATCTAAATCGTTTGATACCCTCATCACCTTACTCTTATCTATGTTCATTTTCAACTTTCTACCTTTACACACCCTCCCAAACTCGTCCACTAACCTTTGCAACTTTTCTTTAAAATCTCCCATAAGCACAGTATCATCTGCAAAAAGTAACTGTGTCAACTCCCATTTTGTACTTGATTCCCCATAATTTAATCCCACCCCTCTCAAACAACACCCTTGCATTTACTTCTTTTACAACCCCATCTTTAAATATATTAAACAACCATAGTGACATTACACATCCCTGTCTAAGACCTACTTTTACCGGGAAGTAATCTCCCTCTCTCCTACACACCCTAACCTGAGCCTCACTATCCTCATAAAAACTTTACAGCATATAGTAACTTACTACCTATTCCATACACTTGCAATAACTGCCATATTGCTCCCCTATCCACTATCATATGCCTTTTCTTAATCCATAAATGCAATGTAAACTTCCCTACCTTTATCTAAATACTGTTCACATATATGCTTTAATGTAAACACTTGATCTACACATCCCCTACCTACTCTAAAGCCTCCTTGCTCATCTGCAATCCTACTCTCAGTCTTACCTCTAATTCTTTCAATAATAACCCTACTGTACACTTTACCTGGTATACTCAGTAAACTTATTCCCCTATAATTTTTACAATCTCTTTTGTCCCCCTTCCTTTTATATAAAGGATCTATACACACTCTCTGCCAATCCCTAGGTACCTTCCCCTCTTTCATACATTTCTTCTTCTTTCAACATGTCGGCTGTTTCCCACCGAAGCGGGATGGCCCAAAAGGAAAAACAAAAGTTTCTCCTTTTACATTTAGTAATATATATAGGAGAAGGGGGTTAGTAGCCCCTTGCTCCCGGCATTTTAGTCACCTCTTACGACATGCATGGCTTACGGAGGAAGAATTCTGTTCCACTTCCCATGGAGATAAGAGGAAATAAGAACAAGAACTAGTAAGAAAATAGAAGAAAACCCAGAGGGGTGTGTATATATATGCTTGTACATGAATGTGTAGTGTGACCTAAGTGTAAGATAAGATAAGATTTCTTCGGATTTTTAACCCCGGAAGGTTAGCCACCCAGGATAACCCAAGAAAGTCAGTGTGTCATCGAGGACTGTCTGTCTTATTTCCATTTGGGTCCTTAATCTTGTCCCCCAGGATGCGACCCACACCTGTCGACTAACAACCCAGGTACCTATTTACTGCTAGGTGAACATGACAACAGGTCTCACGAAATCGTAATGACACGATGCAAACAAACCATACCACGGGTGGGGTTCGAACCCGCGGTCTGGAGTTTTGAGACTCTGTGACCGCGGGTTCGAACCCCATCCATGGTATGGTTTATGACAACAGGTGTAAGGAAACACATTGAAATGTTTCCACCCGCCGGGAATCGAACCCAGGCCCTCTGTGTGTGAAGCGAGAGCTCTAGCCACCAAAAGCAAGATGTACCTGAAATCTTGCATGTTTATGAGACAGAAAAAATACACCAGCAATCCTACCATCATGTAAAACAATTACAGGCTTTTGTTTACACTCACTTGGCAGGACGGTAGTACCTCCCTGGGTGGTTGCTGTCTACCAACCTACTACCTAGATTTCATACATTTATTAAACAAAGATACCAACCACTCCAACACTATATCCCCCCCCTGCTTTTAACATTTCTGTCATGATCCCATCAGTTCCAGCTGCTTTACCCCCTTTCGTTCTACATAATGCCTCACGCACCTCCCCCACACTCACATCCTGCTCTTCCTCACTCCTAAAAGATGCTATAACACACATGCTAGAGTTAATATACACCGCACTTGAGAAGAAAGAAGTTCCGCTGGGAATCTTCATAGACCTACGCAAAGCATTTGATACAGTCGACCATGATTTATTGCTCACAAAATTAGCGCACTATGGTATTAGGGGGCACCCCCTCAACTACCTAAAGTCGTACCTTAGCAACAGAAGCCAGTACGTGTACACAAATGGAGAGAACTCTTCCACACAACAAATTACAGTCGGTGTCCCTCAAGGTAGTGTCCTGGGGCCACTCCTATTCCTCATTTACATAAATGACCTACCGAATGCATCACAACTACTCAAACCCATTTTGTTTGCAGATGACACAACATATGTCTTCTCTCACCCAAATCCAGTCATACTAGCCAACACAGTTAATGCCGAATTACAGAAAATATCAACATGGATGACGACTAATAAGCTTACTCTCAATACTGACAAGACCTACTTCATTCAGTTTGGAAACAAAGCTACAAATGTTCCACTTAACATAACACTAAATGGTTCACCCATCACAAGACTCACAGAGGGAAAATTCCTGGGAATCCACCTTGACAGTAGTCTTAAATTCCAAACACACATACAACAAATTTCCAAGAAAATCTCAAGGACAGTAGGTATATTATCTAAGATACGCTATTATGTGCCACAACCAGCTCTCATTGCACTATATCATTCTCTTATCTACCCTTATCTCACCTATGGAATCTGTGCATGGGGCTCAACAACATTAAATCACCTTAGACCACTCATAACCCAGCAAAAGGCTGCAGTCAGGATGATAACAAATTCCCACTCTAGACAGCATGTCATGTAGGGGGGTAAGGGAATAAGGGATAATCGGGGAATATGGGGAGTAAAGGGTAGGGAGTGAGTAGGCAGGAGAGGTGAGGTTGACAGGAGCGGAGGTAATGTGAGGTCACTGGTGACTACACCATCACCTCTCATTACCACCACACTACTCACCCTCTCTCTACCTAAAATAAAATATAATAAAATAAAGTATAAGCATAAAGAATTATAAGAATATAACGGGGACAGTGAATATTACTATTCCACTCAAACACAGTTTATTTAAGTCCTTGTACAATAATATATTTGGGAACAGGAGAACACTATTGGGTTTAGATAAATGGGGATTGTACATATAAGCAGGGAGACAGGGAATACAATCAACTGACGAAACAGAATATAACTTATAATATAGTTCAGAGGACAGTTCACCACAGGAACTCAGTCACACTTCTAGCCACAGGTCCCAAGACCTGCTCCAACAGAACTCTGCCCAGTGTCTCCAACAGTCTCCTCCAGAGACTCTACAGCAGCTCTCTCCCAGAGCTCTGTACACCGGCAGCCGCTCTGCTAGAATCTTGTGCCCAGAGCACTGCCCGAATGTCTCCAGCCCAGAGCTCCGCACACAGGCCAGAGCTCCGCCAGAATCCCCTTCTCTAGTTGATTCCTCGGCCTTATATGGTCCTCCAAGCATCCCCCAATGAGGAGTACCACGTGCTTTGACCTGACGCCGAAACTGACGCTTGTCCAAAAGACAAAAGACCTGAGCCTTAATCCATAGGCGTGTCTGACAGTTATTTAAGAAGGGCAGGTGTGGCTGCTTAGGTAGACCTCACAGCACCCTGACTACATCACATCCCCTTTGTCCCCCAGTTTAAAATATCTGAGAACTAGGACAATTTGTCCTAAGTTATTAGACTATTTTAATCCTAACCCTTAATTATATTACAATACAAAGACAAAATTACACATAACATAATATAAAAGTATCAACTACATATATTTCCGTCAGCCTTCTCAACTACCACAAGGCAGCATAATCAGTACACCTCGCAGGTGACCAGTATAACAGTTGCTCTCTGGTGCAAAGCCTCCTTACCCGTCATTTCTCCTTAAAACTAAATATCTGGCTCCAGTGCCTTCCCTACTTCTACTAGAAATGCACTAGCCGGTGCTAGTCACCCTCGCACGTTAACCATTGGGCCAAACCTCTCTAGGCTTCTTTGGCGTGGAAAACTGCTCCAACGGGTTGCATTCTTTCAAGTAACTGCAACTGGACCACATCACGACCACCAAGGTCGTATGTTAACACACTTCACATACACACTTCAACATCTGAAAATCGAGATAGGGCAAGCATCGCAGCTAAGACCCACCATTATCCTATGCCACTACTAGGATTCACTGGCCTCATAAAATAAGGTAGACATGATCACTTGACCGTTTCCAAGGTCACCTTATTCCACACAGGTAACACTAACACTTCTGGCAAGTCAAAGAAGGCTGGGAACATCTCACACTCTTAATTGTCTCTCATGGCTGGCAGGACATCCCCCATACTGGTCGTACAGGTTGGCCAGCATGACAGCATACACCTCCATACCACCCATGGCAGCATGCTGGTCCCAGCAGCCGGAGTCCATCCCCACGGCTCGCGTCTTTCCACATCTCCGAAGATGGCAGCTCCTTCATAGTAGATTCTCCTGTCCTCGCACACCAGACAGAATCTCTCGTACACCACTGCAGCATCACGGCCATCATCTCCTCCTGAGCTAGGCAGCATTGCGGCATCACAGCACCGCCACAGCATCGCAGCACGGCTACAGCATCGCAGCACGGCTACAGCATCGCAAAACGGCCCCAGCATCGCAGCATGGCCATAGCGTCGCAGCACGGCTACAGCATCGCAGCACGGTCCCAGCATCGCAGCATGGCTACAGCATCGCAGCCCGGCCCCAGCATCGCAGCACGGCCACACCATCACAGCACGACCACAGCATCTCAGCGTCACAGCATGGCAGGCAGCAGCACACAGCCAGTCTCAGCATAGCAGACAGCATCAGACAGCCTCGTTTCAGTAAACCACAGCATCATAAGCAGCCGACATCAGCAGTAGCAGGCTAGGGTCAGATGCTCAGGTGAGTAGGTGAGGTCACTCTGGTCATTAACAGAGGTGCGGTCACTCATCCCTGGCAACTGCGGGTAACTTGCGGTCAGTGGGTGATGGTCACAGGGTGGGTGACACCCACTACAATGGATGACAGACCAGGGCAGCAATACAGCAACTGGAGACATCAGCTGGGTGACTGGACATCAGCTGGGTGACTGACAATAGCTGGGTGACTGACACATCAGCTGGGTGACTGGACACATCAGCTGGGTGACTGGACATAGCTGGGTGACCATGGAGCCAGCTCTTCAATGGGTGACAGTTGTGGATGATTCTTCCAAGGCAGGCTGGGTGACTGGGTGACTTCTCGTTTCTCTGTAAATATTCAATTTCGGCAAGTAATTGCGTCCCACAAAAGTCTCACCCAAACACTCACAACCTCCACCATTTATCCCAAACCAACACACAACTCCACCAAATATAATATTACAACCACACAATTACTCAGACCCGCGGTCAAAAAAGGGTCAGCTTAGGTCACTTGGATTATAATATCACACAGATATATACCTGAACTTTACACACACACAAAAAAAATGGTAGCAAATGGTAGCATAACACAAATATAACCGAGCAGTCAAAAGGCACATGGGACTGGTTCCTACTATAAAAATAATAAGAACCACCACCGCTTAGACACCATGTCATGTAGGGGGGTAAGGGAATAAGGAATAATCGGGGAATATGGGGAGTAAAGGGTAGGGAGTGAGTAGGCAGGAGAGGTGAGGTTGACAGGAGCGGAGGTAATGTGAGGTCACTGGTGACTACACCATCACCTCTCATTACCACCACACTACTCACCCTCTCTCTACCTAAAATAAAATATAATAAAATAAAGTATAAGCATAAAGAATTATAAGAATATAACGGGGACAGTGAATATTACTATTCCACTCAAACACAGTTTATTTAAGTCCTTGTACAATAATATATTTGGGAACAGGAGAACACTATTGGGTTTAGATAAATGGGGATTGTACATATAAGCAGGGAGACAGGGAATACAATCAACTGACGAAACAGAATATAACTTACAATATAGTTCAGAGGACAGTTCACCACAGGAACTCAGTCACACTTCTAGCCACAGGTCCCAAGACCTGCTCCAACAGAACTCTGCCCAGTGTCTCCAACAGTCTCCTCCAGAGACTCTACAGCAGCTCTCTCCCAGAGCTCTGTACACCGGCAGCCGCTCTGCTAGAATCTCGTGCCCAGAGCACTGCCCGAATGTCTCCAGCCCAGAGCTCCGCACACAGGCCAGAGCTCCGCCAGAATCCCCTTCTCTAGTTGATTCCTCGGCCTTATATGGTCCTCCAAGCATCCCCCCAATGAGGAGTACCACGTGCTTTGACCTGACGCCGAAATCTGACGCTTGTCCAAAAGACAAAAGACCTGAGCCTTAATCCGGTAGGCGTGTCTGACAGTTATTTAAGAAGGGCAGGTGTGGCTGCTTAGGTAGACCTCACAGCACCCTGACTACATCACAAGCATACTCCACCTATATTCAGAAACTTAAAACTACTCACCATTAAAAATATTCATACCTATTCATGTGCCTTCTACATACATAAAACTCTACATGCTAATATCAACCCTCCGCTCAAAATTCTCCTCAACAACTTTAATAGGTCCCACGACCATGACACAAGACACAGATCACTATTTGACATACCCCGAGTCCATACTAACCAATGTAAAAATTCTATGCACATAAAGGGCCCCAGAATCTGGAATTCATTACCAGTAAATATTAAGTTAACCTTGTCGGAAAATCAATTCAAGACTCTTCTCAAAAATCACCTACTCACCCTATACTAAATACTCATACTGTAACAAACTTTCAAACCCAATATATTATTTTACTTAAGATAATCTCAATTTGATATGTTCATCCTCCTTAACACTTGTTGCAATTTCATATCATCATATTGTCATTTAAAATCTTATAGTATCATCATTTTGTTAATTTGAAATAAAATATATAACTAGAAGAAACTCAATAAATTTTTCTAGTATTGTTATTATACTAGTATAGCATCAACATACTGTAACTTGAAATAAAATATACAACTAGATTAAACTCAACCAATTTCTCTTGTATTGTCTTTTAATAGTATGTATAATCATATTATAATTTAAAATAATACAGAACTAGAATAAACTCAATCAATTTCTTTAGCATTAAGTACTTAATGAATAAGTCTTTAGAATAAACTGCCCCTAATGCCATGGCATGCCAGTGGCTCTCCTTGCATTACAGTTTTATAAGTGTAACTACCAATAACAGTGTACACTTGTAACATGCATCAAAATAAAAATATTATTATTATATTATTATTATTATACCTCCCTGGCCAGTGCATGAAATTACCGCCTCCTTTCTTCATCGACATTTAAAAGGTACTCAAAATATTCGCCATCTACCCAATACCTCCAGCTCCTTATCTACAACTCCCCTACTCTGTTTTTAACTAATAAATTCATTCGTTCCCTAGGCTTTCTTAATTTATTTATCTCCAAATTTTTTTCTTATTTTCCACAAAATTTCTTGACAGTGCCTCTCCCACTTTTTCATCAGCTCTCCTTTTGCACTTTTTCACCCCTCTCTTCACCTTTCTTTTACTCTTCATATACTCTGCTCTTCTTATAACACTTCTGTTTTGTAAAAACCTCTCATAAGCTACCTTTTTCTCTTTTATCACACCCTTTACTTCATTTCACCGTCACTCCTCTTTCCTCTTGCACCCACCCTCCTATATCCACATACTTCTGCCCCACATTCTAATACTGCATTTTTAAAACTATCCGAACCTTCTTCAACCCCCCCACTACTCATACTTGCATTAGCCCACCTTTCTGCCAATAGTTGCTTATATCTCACCCTAACTTCCTCATCCCTTAGTTTATACACTTTCACCTCTCTCTTACTTGCTGTTGCCATTTTCATTTTGTCCCATTTACCTTTTACTCTAACTGTAGCTACAACTAAATAATGATCCGATATATCCATTGCCCCTCTATAAACATGTACATCCTGAAGCCTACCCATCAACCTTTTATCCACCAATACATTATCTAACAAACTACTTTCATTTCGTTCTATATTATACCTTGTGCACTTATTTATCCTCTTTTTCATAAAATATGTATTACTTTTTACCAAACCTCTTTCTACACATAGCTCAATTAAAGGCTCCCCATTTTCATTTACCCCTGGCACCCTAAATTTACCTACTACTTCCTCCAATACATTTTTACCCACTTTAGCATTGTGATGCCCGACCACAAGTACTCTCTCACTTAATTCAAAACTCCCCACTCAGTCACTCAACATTTCCCAAAATCTCTCTTCTCTACACTTCTCTCTTCTCCAGGTGCATAAACACTTACTATAACCCACTTTTCACATCCAACCCTTATTTTACTCCACATAATCCTTGAATTTATACATTTATACGTATTCCCTCTTTTCCTGCCATAACTTAAACTTCAATATTATTGTTACTCCTTCTTTAGCTCTAACTCTATTTGAAACCCCTGACCTAATCCCATTTATTTCTCCCCACTGAAACTCTCCTACCCCCTTCAGCTTTGTTTCACTTAAAGCCAGGACATCCAGCTTCTTTTCATTCATAACATCCACAATCATCTCTTTCTTATCATTCACACAACATCCACGCACATTCAAACATCCCACTTTGACGGTTTTCTTCTTTTTCTTTTTAGTAAGCTATACAGGAAAAGGGTTACTAGCCCATTGCTCCTGGCATTTTAGTTGACTTTACAACACGCATGGCTTAAGGAGGAAAGATTCTTATTCCACTTCCCATGGATATGAAAGGAAAAACAATAAGAAAAAGAACTATTAAGATAAAATCAAAGAAAACTCAGATGAGTGTGTATACATTCAAATTCAAATTTTTATTTCCTTGCAAGTTTACATTGAGATTATATAATTACAATAATGAGTTGCAGTGCAAAGAGAGCCACTATCATGCCATGGCATTATGGGCATGAGGTCAGTGTGTGGTGTGAATATAATGCAGAGAATTCAGAGTTTGGAAATTAGGAGGAGGTGCGGGATTATCAAAACTATTATCCAGAGGGCTGATAAGGGGTTGTTGAGGTGGTTCGGACATGTAGAGAGAATGGAACGAAACAGAATGACCTCGAGTGTATAAATCTGTAGTGGAGGGAAGGCGGGTAGGGTCGGCCTAGGAAAGGTTGGAGGGAGGGGTAAAAGAGGTTTTGTGTGCGAGGGGCTTGGATTTCCAGCAAGCATGCGTGTGCGTATTTGATAGGAGTGAATGGAGACAAATGGTTTTTAATACTTGACGTGCTGTTGGAGTGTGAGCGAAGTAATATTGATGAAGGGATTCAGGGAAACCGGCAGGCCGGACTTGAGTCCTGGAGATGGGAAGTACAGTGTCTGCACTCTGAAGGAGGGGTGTTAATGTTGCAGTTTTATAACTGTAGTGTAAAACACCCCTCTGGCAAGACAGTGATGGAGTGAATGATGACGAAAGTTTTTCTTTTTCAGGCCACCCTACCTTGGTGGGAATCGGCCGATGTGTTAATAAAATAAAAAAAAAAAAATTTAATGGCTTACAGACTACTTAATACTACTAGAGAAATTGATCATACATAGTTTGATTGTACAGTGGACCCCCAAGTAACGAACAAAATTCATTCCAGAAGCCTACTCAAGTGCCATTACCAAACGAATTTACTCCCTTAAGAAATAATGTCAAGTAGGTTAGTCCATTTCAGACCCCCAAAAATACACTTACAAAAGCACTTACAATATTATACTTACATAATTGTACCATAACTCGGGGGTCTACTGTACATCTGTTTTTAATTATAGCAGACAGCAAGTTTACTCAAAGTAACAATTTGGGGATATAAAATTGGGACAAGTTGAAAGTATTTTGCAGGTTGTTTATATCAATAGTAAATAATTAAATTATATTATTTGGTAAAGTCAAGTATTGAGTACATATTGAGTTTTTAGTTTAGGGTGAGTACTATGTGGTTTTTGAGAAGAGTCTTAAATTGATGTTCAGACCGGGTTACTTTAATATTTACTGGGAATGAATTCCAAATTTTGGGGCCCTTTATGTGCATAGAGTTTTTGCACAGTGTGATATGAACACGGGGTACATCAAACAGTGATCTGTGTCTAGTGTTATGGTCGTGCTTCCTGTTAAGGTTGGTGAGGAGAAGTTTGAGTGGAGGGTTTATGTTTGAGTGTAGTGTTCTATAAATGTAGTAGGCACAATAATAAGTATGGATGTTCTTAACGGTGAGTAGTTTTAGACTTTGAATATTGGTGGAGTATGTTGTCTGGAGTGGGAATTTATCATCATTCTGACTGCAGCCTTTTGTTGGGTTATTAGTGGTCTTAGGTGATTGAATGTTGTTGATTCCCATACACAAATTCCATAGGTGAGATAAGGGTAGATGAGTGAATGATACAGTGCAAGGAGAGCTGATTGTGGAACATAGTACCGTATCATTGATAGTATGCCTACTGTTTTGGAGATTTTCTTGGAAATTTGTTGTATATGTGTCTGGAATTTGAGGCTACTGTCAAGGTGGATCCTTGTACATGCATGTGTAGTGTGACTTAAGTGTAAGTAGAAGTAGCAAGATGTACCTGAAATCTTGCATGTTTATGAGACAGAAAAAAGGCACCAGCAATCCTACCATCATGTAAAACAAAATACAGGATTCCTTTTTTACACTCACTTGATAGGACAGTAGTACCTCCCCGAGTGGTTGCTGTCTACCAACCTACTATATGTTAGGTAAAAGGTCACAAAGTAGATAACACTAAGATTTCAAGTTTACCGGAAACCTACAAGCAAAAATGATCTGTCACACTTGTATTCCACTCAAGATACTAAGACCAAAAGAGGCATCATCATCAAATTTTTCCTAAGAGTTTCGTGATGAGGAGTGTACATACATATGCCAAAACTTCACTGATCTACATTTTCCTTCCCTTTTCATCAAAGACTGCAAGAAAAGAGCCCTTCAGATCATTAATTCTCCATGCACCAACACCACTCCTAACAAAGTTATAATCCTTCCCAACAGCCAGGCTGCATTGAATATTTCTAAAGAACCCACACAAGCTAGCACTAGAGTCGCCATTGCATCCAGCACTTCCATAAGGCATCTAACAAGTACAAAATCGAAGCACCATGAACCAGTCAATGCAAGGGTTTACACTATACCCTGTGGAGGCTGCAACAGAATATACACAGCTGAAATAGCAAGGAATCTCAAAACATGTCTCAATGAACACATTAATGCACATAGGAACGATAACTTAAACAACGCCTGCATGCAACACCAGAATTTTGCCAACCACCTCATGAAATTCAACAATGCCCGACTAGTTATCGAAGAACCTAATTTTACTATTTCTAACACAAGCAAAATAAAGGCAGTTTCATCATCTCTGAAGTACGTATTAACAAGAATCCTCCTCAAAACAATAAACCCTTCCATCACATTGTTGCTGCTGCTGATACTGCATAAGAACAAAAATATTTGCCCAATCCATTTTAATGCTACCCAAGCAAGTCGACTATTACTACCTCATATATTACTACTACTACCAATACAGGTCGGCCATCACTAATCTGGCAATCAGTAATCCGGTTCCATCAGTAATCCGGCACTAATTTCGGCTAGCATAATTTCAAATTTCTGGGGTCGCCACACCAACCTTCCGCTACTGTTTGGTAGCGCTACTTGCTGCATAAGTCATTCCAATTTCTTTTTCTCCATATATTGTTATAACCCGCTCACTTTTAGCCCTAGCCATGATTCCAACGAATAAAAGAAATGCTTCTCGTTGTGTAAAGCACATATACCGTACATTGTCCATAAAAGATAAGGTGGTTTTGAGGCCACTGTCGGTCACCATGAGCTCAGCTCACTCAGATAAGCTGTGACTGGTAAATTTGGGCCTACATATGACATAAGTCAGTGATGGAGTGAATGATGATGAAAGTTTTTCTTTTTCGGGCCACCCTGCCTTGGAGGGATATGGCCAATGTGTTAATAAAAAAATATGAGAGAATGGGTCTGTGTGGTAAGTGTGCACATATATATATATATATATATATATATATATATATATATATATATATATATATATTTATTAGGGATGTATCGGATATCCGTATC
>WNWK01006896.1:64666-67166 GCA_009830355.1 Cherax destructor | reverse complement strand
TGTTTGATTTTATAAGTGATCCAGTGGAAAACTTCAAGCATTCCAAGAACCCAGTTGTTAATTATCTGGACCCTAACCTTAATGTTGCCATCCCCATCTTCTCGATCCACGGGAACCATGGATCCATCAGGTGAGATTTGTGGCCTTGCTCAGTAACAAAATGATTAGGAATATCCAGAGTGGTTGCTATTAACCAGTTTTTATATACAGGTGGGCTCTGCTTATACAACATGTTAGGTTGGGGCTTCCGCTGTGAAGTGAAAATCACAAAAATGAAACTATTTTTTTCACTATCAAATGCAATAAAAAGTAAACATTTTTTTTAACTATCGTATATTAAGTGAGCAATAGAGCTAGGCATAAAAAAATCATATACATATAAACATTACTTACCTCAGAATAATTTTTTAGCATATACTGTGAGTGAATATATTTATTGTAAAAGTTTGAATAAGTGAAGGAACGGGTATAATTGAAAACCGCCATATTAGGAAAGCCGGGCCCTCCTTTCCAATTTTCGTTTATTTTATCATTAACCTGGGCCTTGCTACTTTCTTAACAAAGTAGATAGACTTTTAAAAAATAATGGTATAATTTAGAGTACAGAGATATTATAATTTAATTTTCCTTTTTATAATATTGATCAAGTGCACAAGGGCTGTTTAGGGGCCACCGAACTTTTGCCTCATCTTTTTATCGTCTGATTTCGTTCATTTTTGGTCTACTATCAGACGTATATCCATCATCTTTGAGTTTCAATAAGTCGGAAAAGCCGATCTTATTAAAATGACATTTGGTAGAACATGAACGAAGTGGCACTGGGAAAATTGTTTGGACACTTTCTACTGATAAATCCTGCTAATTTATCATCCTATGGATTTAAATACTATAATAAACTTTATCTTCATTCTCAAAAAAAGTCTTAAATTTTTGACTTCAGGAAATATTGGCCTTTTACCCCACAAAATTGAAAATTTTGGATACTGTAAAAAAATTAATCAATAATCTTTTTAAAAAAATCATTCTTTTTGTTTGTTGTGAAATCCTTCAATCCTTCTTTTAATGGTTGGCCAGTAAGAAATGGTGAATAACTTACCTCCGAGATAACACCCAGACACACGCATCCCGGTATTCTGGGGGAGATAAAATCTATTTTTTTTTTTTTTTTGCTTATGTATGAGTGATCTAGGTGCTAGACACTTTTCTTATCAAGTGTCCCGAAACGGATAGATAAACCTTTTGATCGAGTGGTGATCTAAATCCTCCTGACTTTTGGAGATCTACATATTTTTCCAGATATTATTCATTCTGGATATTTTTTTTTTTCTATTTTATTTTTTGTCTTATGTCATATTATATAAACTGTAATAGGTAAATAAGCCTTAGTGTTGATATTAGTTAATTTTGGAAAATTTTTCAACTGCTCAGTCTCCGTAATTTCCACTAAAAAAGGGATTCTCAGAAGGTTTTTGTTTGGGTTCTCGATTCCATAATAGCTCCCCACTTTAAAAGATCCAAAATTTTCAATTATTATATTAGAATAAAAGAAACAAATAAAAAAAAAAAAATTGGAAAAATTTTTAAAATTACAGCATGGAGCATGCATGCTACGGGTGGGGCATCACCATACATGTTATAAATGACTAGAATTCATTGTAAATTATCTACAACAATGATACTTATATCAAAAAGTTAAAAAAAGGTATTTTTTTAAATTGACTCAATTTTTTTTTTTTTTTTTTTTTTTTTTACTGGGCCCCCCTGTCGGGAGCTCCTTAGGTGTTTATTTCCATTTCTAATTGCGGTATAATTTTCCAATACAGTTTTAAAGGTGTGTGTATGGATGACTATTTTAAAATTCCCCGGGGATTGCTTGTGCAAGTCTTCTAAATCATACATAAAAATAATGTACAATCTGGATTTATTATATCTGATTTGAATTTCATCTGTTTTCAAGTGTTAGCAACATTCCAACCATATTCAGTTATACCTTCATCATATATTTATCCTAGTGTAAGATTGCTTTAAAGACTGTGCTTTTTTTTTTACTCAGACAAGCTCTGAGCCCAATGTTTCACAACTTCCAGGAATTCCTTATTTAATTGCTCTGATCAGGGGTGGACATCCCTTTTTTGGATCAAAAAAGATTTCTTTTTTCCCCATGTAATGTATACCCCATGAGTTTAGTTTCCCTCTATGGATATAATAAAAATAATACAAGATCTGTGTATTCTTTAAAATAAAATTTTTAAATTGTTAATCCCTCTCGAGTTGTCTCACTAATCATACTTGTAAACCTCGGTCTTGGTTTAGTTACACTTAAGTTATCTCTTTCTTCTATCATAATTACCTTGGATCTTGCTCTCAGGAGTTTAAGTTATGTGTACTGGGGCCTATTTACATAAGATTTTTTTAATAATGGCACAGCAACAGCTTCCTGTGGAAAATTTATTTCTTTTGTTGAATGTTAAATGGTATGAATCTGACGGTTGTTAGGTAA